>VDFB02252616.1:65972498-66141438 GCA_007258455.2 Sequoia sempervirens
AATAAACAAAGAACCTCAAAACTCACTTGGGAGATGATAAATAAAGCAATGCTAGGCAGCCCTAACCATGAAATGAGCAAGCACTCAATAATTCAGACCTCAATAAAACCAAGACACCAAAGTAATGCTAACCTTCAACAATTAAAAGTAGGGCAATCAAATGCATACCATTTGGCGCAGCAGAAATCAAATGAACCAGCAAATACCAGTTAAAGGCGCCCAACAAAAACAACAATCAACTATGCTCAGGAAATCACCACTCAAATTGAAATATTCACCAGCCCAGTGCCCAAAAATCAAATCAAACACTCACAAGAATGCACTCTGCAGCTCGATCGATGGCAAACAATAAACATAATGGCACAAAAGACCTCAAAAATCAGTTAAATACATCATTTAAAACTCATATGAAAACATTAATGTCGCTGACAAGACAACTAGGAAAATTCAGGGACTCGACGTCAGGACATAATCCAGAAAAATCCAAACCACGTGAAATTCAGCAAAGATTGAAAATCTCTGAACTATAGTGCTCAGCTGGAGTCTGAGTAGGATTCGGTAAAATCCGGTTAGGGTGGAAAATCCCGAACCAGGGTAAAAACCCAAAATTAGCTCAAAATTAAAGATCTTCAATGAATAACTTAGGGGAACCACTTAGGCAATAAAAATAAACATTTTAGCAAATGCCAAAGTAAGAAAAAACCTCAAAATGAAAGGGCCAAGAAACCAAAACCAAAGTGAAAGAGGGTCCCTGCTTTCAGCAGGGTGTGTGTGCGAAAACTGCATAACATGTTCATTAACTCAGGATGTTGTATCAAGCATTAACATGTCAATCTTTTGGTGGAACAAAAATTTTGTTTCCAAGAATTGGTATTAGAGTCTAGGTTACAAGTTTGAACCCCTCACTTGCACTAGGGGGATTGTTATAAGGTGTGCGCCCTTGGTTTCCTTGTGTTGTGCAGTGCAACACTTAGGTTCATGACATGACTTAACTACCTCTCGTGGATTCATTAAATTTGGTTGTTGTATCAGGCATTAACATGTTGATATTTTGGTGCAATGATAATCATGTTTCCAACAAATATCACCACATGGATGTAAGATTCTCTAAACAAGGAAGACCAAACTCAAAACCATTCCTAAAATAGGAATAAACCCAATAACATCTTCTAACATTCTCTAAAGTAAAAATAATATACCCAAGGAGATAAACATGTTGAACACTCGTAAAATGAACCCTCCAAAACTAGAAAACATGGCTCAAGATCTATCTCTATGAGAAAATGACGAAAAACATAATGCATCTAAAAATAAAATGGGCTATACCTTTTAGATGATTATCTCCTAAGTATACAAAGAATGCTCAATGAGAACTATCCTCTAGGATAATAAAGTAATCATGACTCACTCCAAGAACAGTCTCCTCTATAGGTCCACCATGAACTCACATTCATACCCAAGAGAAGGATCCTCAAAATTTTTGCTAAAACCTTCAAACATTAACCATATAAACAAATACCTCACCCAATTCTTCAAGTATCCATGATAACCAACAATCAATCAATCCACACTAAAACCCAAATAAAAAATGCACTCTCATGAAGTTCCCAAGAAAATGATCAATGTAATCAATACCAAGAGAACCAACTTGATGCAGAGGGTATGGGACTTTTGGAAAAGCACGATGATTTCAAGGATTACAATGATGCACTCTCAAACCCTCTTCTAGACACCCTTATGGAGATAAGGCCCAATGGTTCACTTGCAACTTAAAAACTTCCCTTATGGATCCAAACCCTTGGAATGCTCTTAGGAGACTCAATAAAATCTTCCTTGAATGATTACAAACTCCCAAGCCTTTGACTTAGACACAAACCCACTTTTTCACCTTGACTAGGCTTCTAGCCCAACTAGGTCTCCAACGACTATTTTTTGGACTTTTCTCTCAACTTTCCCAAATGAATCCCCAAACTAATGATTTATTCAAGTTTTTTTTATGATGCTACACAACATATCCAACCTTATTTGACATAGTTAAAGAATTATATACCTATCTAGACCCCTAGGACACTATTGGTCCATTTACAACTCATTTTGGTCCTATGGTCCTTATGAAGACCCTAGGACTTTTGATCTTTCTATTACACTCATCCATTTGAAATGCCATTATAGGCTCTAAAATAGCATAATTGATGCTCTGAGATGATTGATAGGTCTTCCTAACCCCTGCATCCTCCTGACCCTTCAGGTGATCCTTAAGGAGCTTGGGTGCCCCTCCACCATTCTCCCCAAGAAAGAAAATTTTCTTGCCCCAAGAAGTAGCCAATTGGTTGCCACCACATTGCTCCTTGTTCCTAGATGTCTGCACCTTTTGATTACAGACCATGAAATCTCCTAAAGTCACCTTCTTCCTTTTCTGCCAACCTGTACTTATGTTAGAATCAAAACATTGATTAGTTTTTCCTCGTTGTGTGATCTCAGTCTGTCCTTGAGCTCTGATTCTGCCTTCATTCCACTGATTTCTTTGCAGGGGAACACCATCTCTATTACCTTCAACAATAGGGCTGTCAATACTCCCAACCTTGATACTCCCAAGTCCCAAATGTTCTAATTTTTAGGACTGTATTCCTCATATCTTTGCTGCAACTTGCTATTTCTCATCCAACCAGTATCTTCCCCTATCTTACCCTACATATCCACCTACAAATGCTTCTCAAAACAGATCACAAAATTTTCATGCAACTGATCCAAAGGAAAAGGCCTCAACTTATACCTAGTGCCTCCCTTGTGAACCAAATATGTATTATTGTATCCATCATGCATTGCCTACCTAGTATATTGCCATGGTCTCCCTAAGATGACATGACCACAAGTCATTGGAATGACATCACAAAGCACCCTGTCCTGATATGCTCCAATTGAAAAATACACATAAGCCCTCTTACTAATCTCTACATGCTGCAATTGAGTTGTGATGCAGAGGGTATGGGACTTTTGGAAAAACACAATGATTTCAAGGATTACAATGATGCACTCCCAAACCCTCTTCTAGACACCCTTGTGGAAATAAGGCTCAATGGTTCACTTGTGACTTAAAAACTTCCCTTATGGACCCAAACCCTTGTAATTCTCTTAAGAAACTCAATCAAATCTTCCTTGAATGATTACAAAGTCCCAAGCCTCTGACTTAGACACAAACCCACTTTTTCACCTTGACTAGGCTTCTAGCCCAACTAGGTTTCCTGCGACTATTTTTTGGACTTTTCTCTCAACTTTCCCAAATGACTCCCCAAAATAATGATTGATTCAAGTGTTTTTTATGATGCTACACAACATATCCAACATTTTTTGACATAGTTAAAGCATTATATATCTATCTAGACCCCTAGGACACTATTGGTCTATTTACAACTCATTTTGGTCCTATGGTCCTTATTAGGACCCTTAGGACTTTTGATCTTTCTATTACCCTCATTCATTCCAAATACTATTATAGGCTCCAAAATAGCATAATTGATTTCATGGTTTGTAATCAGAGGGTGTAGACATCCAGGAACAAGGAGCAATGTGGTGGCAACCAATTGGCTACTTCTTGGTGCAATAAACTTTTCTTTCTTGGGGAGAATGGTGCAGGGGCACCCAAGCTCCTTAAGGATCACCTTAAGGGTCAAGAGGATGCAGGGGTCAAGAAGACCTATCAATCATCTCAGAGCATCAATTATGCTATTTTGGAGCCTATAATGGCATTTTGAATGGATGAGTGTAATAGAAAACAAGGGAAAGGTAGTAATGATAAAAGAAACAATGACAAAGGCAAAGAGGTGTTTTCAGATCAAAGAGGAGGATACACTCATAGAGGATGAAGCAGATTTGGACAAGGTAGAGGCACATTAACAGGTAGGTGTTTCAATTACAATGAGCCAGGGCATCCTTCTTTCAAGTGTCCTAAATGGGAACAATCAGATAAGGGCAGAGATAGGAGGGAAATTTGGTACAAGAAGAAGAAGACAAAAAGGAGGAACCAAAGACATTTATGGCAGACCCTATAACTGATGGTGAATTCCTTATGGTAAAGCAAGGGGAAATAATTCATCAAGAGCCAAAGGTAACCATTTTCAAGATAAATTTTTTAAGCCATGGTAAAATATGTAGGTTGCTCATAGATTCAGGATCACATAGCAATTTGGTCTCATCCGATATGGTAGCTAAGTTAGGAATTGAAACATATGATCATCCTAGTCCCTACAAGGCCACTTGGGTAACTCAATTGTAGCATGTAGAGATTAGTAAGAGGGCTTATGTGGATTTTTCAATTGGATCATATCAAGACAGGGTGCTTTGTGATGTCATTCCAATGACTTGTGGTCATATCATCTTAGGGAGACCATGGCAGTATACTAGGCAGATAATGCATGATGGATACAATAATACATATTTGGTTCACAAGGGAGACACTAGGTATAAGTTGAGGCCTTTTCCTTTGGATCAGTTGCATGAAAATTTTGTGATCTATTTTGAGAAGAATTTGTAGGTGGATATGCGGGGTAAGACAGGGGAAGATATTGGTTGGATGAGAAATAGCAAGTTGCAGCAGAGATATGAGGAATACAATCCTAAAAATCAGAACATTTGGGACCTGGGGAGTATCAAGGTTGGGGGTATTGACTGCCCTATTGTTGAAGGTAATAGAGATGGTGTTCCCCTGCAAAGAAAATAGTGGAATGAAGGTAGAATCAGAGCTCAAGGATAGACTAAGATCACACAACAAGGAGGACAAACTAATCAATGTTTTGATTCTGACATGAGTACACATTGGTAGAAAAGGAAGAAGGTGACTTTAGGAGATTTCATGGTCTATAATCAGAAGGTGCAAACATCCAGGAACAAGGAGAAAAGTGGTGGCAACCAATTGGCTACTTCTTGGGCAAGAAATTTTTCTTTCTTGGGGAGAATGGTGTAGGGGCACCCAAGCTCCTTAAGGATCACTTGAAGGGTCAAGAGGATGCAGGGGTCAGGAAGACCTATCAATCATCTCAGAGCATCAATTATGATATTTTAGAGCCTATAATGGAATTTGGAATGGATGAGTGTAATAGAAAGATCAAAAGTCCTAAGGGTCCTGATAAGGACCATAGGACCAAAATGAGTTGTAAATGGACCAATAGTGTCCTACGGGTCTAGATAGGTATATAATGCTTTAACTATGTCAAATAAGGTTGGATATGTTGTGTAGAATCATAAAAAACACTTGAATCAATCATTAGTTTGGGGAGTCATTTGGGAAAGTTGAGAGAAAAGTCCAAAAAATAGTCATTGGAGACCTAGTTGGGCTAGAAGCCTAGTCAAGGTGAAAAAGTGGGTTTGTGTCTAAGTCAGAGGCTTGGGACTTTGTAATCATTCAAGGAAGATTTTATTGAGTCTCTTAAGAGAATTCCAAGGGTTTGGGTCCATAAGGGAAGTTTTTAAGTCACAAGTGAACCATTGAGCCTTATCTCCATAAGGGTGTCTAGAAGAGGGTTTGAAAGTGCATCATTGTAATCCTTGAAATCATTGTGTTTTTCCAAAAGTCTTATACCCTCTGCATCACAACTAGACCATTGTAAATGCTCCAAACATGGAATCAAGAACCCAATCATGACATCATGATCTCACATCTCCTCAAAAGAATATCATATGCTCTAATTAAGATATCATGCACCTGTATCATGAGAAAACTCTAAATTAGTAATCAAGAGTACATCATGACATAATAACATAACCATCCTATCAAACAAGGATCACATGTCAAATGGAAAACCATGATACTTCAACCAATAATAAAGAGTCCTCCATGGTTTAACTAAGATTTCAAAATCTCCAAACCACATAAAGATAACCATCTCCCATAAATGAAACCCAAAATGTCAAAGAACCCTCACTACATAGAAGAAACAAAATCCAAGAGCTTTTCCATGACACCAACAAATTCTATAGAAGATCATCCATCACCAAGTGATAATCCAAATCACTACCAAATATCCCACTGAATTGTAATACTAAGCTCTCTTTTATCACCTAGAAATTTCCTGTAGACACATAAAAATGACCTAGGCCTGCAAGCCCTATTGTCACCATATTTCTTCTTGACATAATTGAGATATTTATGTCCTTGGTCCACTTTCAACTATTAATTAAATAATTCATAATTATTTAATTAATTCATGTCTTTATTCCTCTTGATTATTTAAATAAATAAATCTCATTTATTTACTTAAATACATCACTAATTGTCTAATATCTTTCCATAATTAAATAAATTCATAAATTTATTTAGTTATCTCTATCCACTAAATCCTCCTGATTATTTAAATAGATAAATTTTATTTAGTTATTTAAATACATCATTAATTCTTGAAAGTCTTCTTATAATTAAATAAATTCTTTAATTTATTTAATTATTGCCACCTTGGCATTTTCCCCATTTTAAATAAAATCATTTATTTAAACTGGTCCCTCTTTCTAATTTTCCCTCTTTTAGTAAATAGTTCAAATTAATTATTTACTGTCACATGACCCCACCTTTTGAATTAAATTAATTTTTAATTCAAAATAGCCTTTTTCCTCCAAAAAAAAAGTAATTTCTAATATTATTTGATTTTCCAGCTCTCTCTTTTTTGTGCCATTCTTATCTCCTTGTCACATGCATTGTCAACCCTTGATTTGATTTTCTCAAATTGAATCTTGTCCACTCATTTCAAATTTGACCTAATGTTTCCCTAACCCTAAATGTGGATTGTCACATTGAATCTTGTTCATTAATTCTAAGACATTTTTCAATCTTCAATCTTGGCCATTCATCCAAAATTTTATTTTCTATATAATGGCAATTTTGCTCTCATTTTGTCACCTCATGCTATCTACATCTAATGCAATCCTATCTTAGGCACTCTTGACATCTTAGCATTTTGGCATAATTTAGTCATAGTTCATAGTTTCTTACTAGTTGCATAGTATTGCATTTCATATGAAATTCTTCAACATTTTGCTTTGGTATTGGCATTGTCACATATTGCTCACTCAAAATCTGAGGGAAAACTTCATATTTTAGAAAATAGAGGTGTAATGGAGGTCAATCATGGAGGTTGAAGACTCAAGGTGATATCTTTCTTATTTTCATGTTATTTCCTTATTTAGGCTTCATTATTACTTTGGGTTTTGATTTATTCAGCTCCTAATATGCTAACCTAGAAATTTCCCATAGTTACATTGGTGAACTTGATGCCAAAATCATGAATTTTTGTTTTTCCATACAATTTTTTTTGTGTTTTGTAGGTATAGGTACGAAAATCCACAATCACAACTTACAACACCACAATCATTGCATTGTGACGCATTCGGCAAGTAGAACAACACATTTGCAGACCCAAACCACATTTACTATTTGCAGAGAAACATTCACCCAGAATCCAATGCATTTGACATCCAAAGAGATGCATTTGAAGACTACGATGCATCTGTTCTACATATCGACACATTTTTCTAATAGATTCCAACATATAGACCCGAGCCACATTTGTTGTGTAGAGCGATGCATTCGCTCTGCTACAATACATTCGTCTCGTAAATTTTTGCTTTCAACTTGTTTCAAAATTTTCTAGGTTTCTTACTTCAAGCAAATAGTTTAGGGGTTTTTCTGGTTACTAATCCACTGTTGCAGCATGTGGATTTGAATTTTCATGGCTCCAAGGCATCTTTTTGAGACAACAAGTGGTTTTGTAGGTTCTAATGTCCAGGCATGATATTTTGAAACACTTTTGTTTGGTTTTTTTAGATTAGAAAACACTTCCATTGGCGCTCTAAAAAGAACATTTTCTTGTCTCACTTAGATTTAATTAGGGGGTTAAAGAACTTTTCTTGATTGTGCTTGAAGGTGGTAGGTGATTATGCTCTCACCTTGTGTAAACTAGATGATCAGAAAACTAGTCCCATCTATTTTATGTGTCACCCCGATTCAATAATCGAAGTATCCTCTCCCCTTGTGCTCTTGTACGATCTTGGGTGCAAGAGAAATAGTTGACTCTAGGAATTGGGCCTTCCTTGGTGGGAAAAAGTACTCACCCCAAGGTGACTCAAATTGACAATGGAGCTCCTTGGCTGAGCTACCTCTGACCAGTATATAAATGTGAATCCTAATGGAAAACTTAGGATTACGAGTTCGGATGTGTCACATGGACAAGTGAACTCCCCAAAACCCTGTTGAGTGTAACCTCTTCAGGCTAGAGTTCCTCCTTATTGGAGCTAATCTTTCCCCATGTGTGGCCACTCCAATGAGGGTCTTGAACTAATTTTTTTTGTGTAGTAGCCAAAATCCTTTCCATTTGCTAGCATAATAACGGTCATTGTGAAGGCATCCGCATTCTCGCAGTTCTTAGTAGAGGTGATCAACTTGCCATGGGATATTTATGGGGGTTGGAAGCTTGGTTGACCAGAGGAGTAGTGCACTATAAGGGGGAGCCTATGTGGCCAAGTTTCTAGATTCATCCACTAAGAATAAGTGTGGTTGGGGAAACCCACTTGGAATCTAGCAAATATTGTCCTTGCCTAACCTAGGATTGTGCTTGTTTTCAAAGACAAAATATTGTGTTTTCCAATTGTTTTCTATGACATTTAGAAAAACAAACACCATTTCAAAAATCTGGAAATAAACATTCAACTTGAGACAACTTCAAAAAATTTCCAAAAATTGCAAACAAACTTGACTTATTTTGCTGCAATGCATTTGTTGGAATGCATTCGCCTTTTTGTGCCACATTTTCCATTTTCTATGATGCAATCACTCTACTAAGCTGCATTTTTCATTTCTGGTGATGCATTTGCTTGGTCTAAACCACATTCGCTTTACAGAATACCACAATTTCTTTTTTGAGTCACATTTTCCATCTGGAAAACTGCATTCGCTGAAACTGTGACGCATTTGACAAAACTGCAACGCATTCGCAACTTGGAATGATGCATTTTCCTGGTAGAAATTAAAACACTGTTACAGTCTGAAACCCAATACCAAACTTTTCCAATCTATCATTAAACATCTTTTTCCATTAGTCTTTGTCAAAAACCAGAAAGAAAAGTGCTCAAATCTTCCATCATTGACATCTTTAGCTTGCATTTACCCATAGGTTTAACTTTGCAAAATTTTAGTTGCATCCTTTAGAGTCCATCATTTACCCAAGAGTAGGTGGTAATTGAACTTACTCAACACAATTTCTTTTAGTCATTGTCCTTTTTTGTGAGACTTTCCAACTCAAAAGACTAGTTAGGAAACCTCACTTTGTCATCTTGTCATCTTGTCATCTTGTCCTTTAGTCACATTAGTAAGTCCTTTGATGACCCAAATTGAGACATAGATCAAGCTTAGGGTGGTTTTCTTCCAATTCCTTTATACCTTCACATTTGCACACTTTAGAACATTAAAATCATCTTGGTCCTCATTTTGCATACCCTATTCTTAAAAATCCAAAAAAAAAAAAATAGTCCTTATTGGCCTTTTGCATTTGTCATTTCCTTTAGGCAACATTGTCATATTGCATTGTCATTCCTTATAATCAAAAAACCAAAAACATAGTTTGCATTGTCATTCCTTATAATAAAAAATACAAAAACATAAATCATCATCTAGTTGTCATTTTCATCCTCTTCCTAATTTGAGCAACTCCTTATATGGTTGAGACTAGGCTTCAAAGAAAAAGAAGAAAAATGGCCAATTTTGGACACGACACCAACACCTATATATTTTCCAATGACATGAATCAAAACATAAAACAAGACACAACCTTTATCAATCCTTTCAATGACATGAACATGCCATCTTCCTCATGTAACCCCTTTGAACCATTCATACGTAGAGATGAACATGAAAACATATTTGAGGAAGACATAGAAGCTGCAACAGAAAATCCTGAAGTGGCCTCTTTTGTAGAAGATATAGTTTTGCATGGTAGAGACAAATATTTAACCATACTTTTACATCAAGGAGCCAAATTACCACAAGGATTTGGCATTAATACTTTAAAAGAAGCCACTCCCAATCATGATGCCAACAACAACAAAAACAATGCCTCCAACACTAGTCAACCTCAAAATAATGTCAACAATAACATTGGAACCACCTCACAAATTGATACAAGAACTATTAATGCTACCTCTAATGACACATCTAATCAAAACTCGATCAATGCAGCATCCATTGGAGGAACACCAACTATGTCACAAGCCATATCATAATCAATGCCAACAATGTCAACAACATCCTCACAATCAATTGGAGCTACCTTTGGATCCTCATCAATGGGGGAAAGCTCTTCAAATACCCTATTTGGAGCTTCATCTAGTGTCGTGGGAGCATCATTATCAAATTCTTTCATTGATTCTTCATTCAATCCCTTTAGAGGAAGTAAATGACGTCTTTTCATTTGAGGACCACAACCAAATGTCAACACGTCATCACAATTTAATACCAATGCTTCCCAAGGGGAAAAAAAAATTCCCCATGGACAATTTCACCAATTTGGACAAGGAAATCAGAATACATAGCATATGGATTCATTTGGACACCAAAATATTCAAGGTCAACACATCTCACAAATATCGACTAGCATGGTGGGAGGTCACATTCCTACATATGCATCACATATCCACACTCATCAACATTTCCCTAATCAAAACTTTCAATTCCAACAACATTCAAATCAAAACACATCATACATTTGCAACAACACATTCCAAAACAAAATTAGAACACCTCATCCCAACAATTTGGCACTCATGGAATACCCATCACTCCCATGTGTGATGCAACAAATAATCCTATAATTGATGCTTTGATAGCTCAAGTGGAAAACTTGCAAAAATGAATAAAGACCATGCAAATTTCTGACAAAAAGCCACACATGTCATATGACCTATGTCCATACCCTTTCGACACCAATCTATACATGCCACCATTTCCTCCTAGGTATGTGGCACTAAACTTCACCAAGTATAAAGGCAAGACAAATCCCATCGAAAATATTCAAGAATGCACAACCAATTGCATGGAAATTTCCTATGAACACACGTACTTGATGAGACTCTTCCCTAAGAGTCTTGCAGGCCCTACACTTGAATGGTTTTCCACTTTACAAAAAGGGAGAAGATCATGGGATGAACTTGCAGATAAACTTGTGGAAAATTATGCTTATAACATTGATACTAACACTTCCATCACCAGTTTATGCATGCTTACACAAGAAGACGCTGGTGAGACTTTTATCCCATTTTCCAAAGATGGATAAGTTTAGCAAGTCGTTGCCATATTTGAAATACCTGAGAAAGAAAAAGTTGACATGTTTTTCCAAACCCTCCTAGGACCATTGAAATATGGCTTGCAAGTCCATTGTTGCACAACCTTCACAAACTTAGTCGAGAGAGGTGTCCAACTTGAGAAGGCCCTTATTGCTAAAGGAGAACTAAAATATGGTCCTAAGAAAAAAAACACAAACCCATCCGTGGACAAGAATAAATATTGGGTCAAGAATAAACACATTACCAATGATGGCATTGTTGATGCTAAGGTAGTAAACACAATGGGTCTTGTCCTTACTCTTAAGGGAGCTCCACCACAAAATACACAAATAATCACACTAACACATGTTGTCAATGCTATCCAAAATAATCAAAATAATCAAAACAATCAAAACAATCAAAATCAAAGGCAGCCTCATCAACCTAGAAAATTCCTGAAAGGTCACACATACACCCCTTTGGGTGAGCCAATCAAAGACGTCTTTAAGAAGCTCCATCAAAATGGTGTCATCACATTAGAGGGCCCTAAGCCATATGACCCAGGATAGTTTAAGCCATCTCGGTGGGATGACAACACATTCTATGATTATCACCGCACAAAAGGGCATAAAACTTCCTCTTGTTGACAACTAAAGAATTTGGTTCAAGACCTCATTGAAAATCACACAATTCAACTAGGTGGACAACAATTTTCATCAAATGTAGAACATACTATTCAAAAAAACCCACTGCAAGACCATGGTTCAAATAACCCTTCTATGTCAGGTCTTAAGAATAATAATAACTAAGCCAATTACACTTGCACTTCCTTCAACTATTCAGGAGGAAATATTATCAATCATGTCCGAACTGATGATGAATACATCAATACCATCACTATCAAAAGAGAACCTAAATGCAATGTCACTACCCATGGTGGAAAAGTTACTATAGTTGGTCCTCCTCCTCAACAGCCAAAAATTACAATACCTGGTCCGTCTGCTAAACAATCACAATCAGTCTCATTTGCAAAGCAGTCACAACCTAAGATTTAGTTTAACCTTATCGACTAGCTAGGAAAAACACCTACTTAGATTTTCATACTTGAATCGCTACACATTTCTCCCACACATAAAGCTATACTTGACAAAACCTTGCAAGAGTCCTTGGTACCTCAAGACATTGATGTCAACCAGTTCGAAGTCATGGTGGGATACCTCACTACACCCCATCATGTAACATTTTCAGATCAAGATTATTCATCACCAAAGTACAATCATAATCATGAATTACACATTGAAGTTTTCATCCATAAGATAAGGTCAGATGAGTTTTAGAAGATGGTAGAGCAAGACTGAACATATGCTCCTTAAAACTAGTTAAGGCTCTAGGCTTTTTTGATGCTTGTGTAGATGCAACAAAGAGCATAGTTATAAAGGAATATGATGATGAAGAATGTTCCTCTCGAGGTGTTATCACTCTTCCTAGTAGAGTTGGGCCAATCATTGTAGACACAAATTTCCAAGTCCTAGATCTTGAATTACCCTATAACATCTTGCTTGGCCGACCTTGGATTCATGCCATCAAAGCCATTCCATCCACCTACCACCAATGCTTGAAGTTTCCCTTTGGTGGCAAAAAAATCACCATATATGGAGACCCTAATCCCATTCAATATTGCACCAATCTAAGGGGTATTTTAGAACATCAAGTGCCCATCAACCGAGAAGCTCCAAGTTCCTCTTCCTCCAAATTCATTAACCCATCCACACTCACCTCATCATCCATGTCCACTCCTTCCATGTCTTCCACCCCACCATCATCCTCCTCACTCCCTAAGGTTGAGTCCACTGTCAAGATCTAGGGCCTAGGTTGTGGAGAATTTAAACTAAATATGGCCTATTGCATTACCAAAATACCCAAGTCTCCTAAGGTCTATGGTCAACCCTATTTCAAAATGGAGCCTAAGAAAAATTTTCAGGGTTCCTCCCTCACGCATTTTTATAAAATGGAGTGAAATGAGCAAAGAAGACATTGAGGATATATCAACATGGATTTATAAGGACCAAGAGGAACCATCCCCATTACAAGTTCAGATATATGGGAAAGGCTATGATATAATGAAGGTGAAAGGCTATGATGGAACTAGTGGCCTTGGCAGAAATAAAACTGGAGAACCAATAATGCCTCCCCGAAGACTAGAACTTCTTGGGTTAGGGTATGGGCTACCCAAAAATGATGATCGACGTACGAATGGAATTTTGAGTGAGGGCATGAATGCTTCAAAAAAATTTGAGACTATTGAGGAGTCCCTTACTGAAATTGAATCCCATGAATGAGAATTTGTCTCCCAATGATCCCTAAGTGACTGTTGCCTTGATGAATTATTCCATGATCTTGGAGAACTTACTTCTAAAAAAATATTTTGGAAAACATTTAAGATTGATCCAACATCGAATAATGACAATCCCAAGATACCAAAGAAACAAGAAGACTGGGATAGACTCTTTTTCCCAAGGAACAATGAAAAGTATGAATTATCTTCCTGTCCTATTAGCCATAACCCCGACATAGTTGTCTAGTCACCTGAACCTAGTGACTACCATTTGGATTCATCTATGTTGCCACATGACACTACCACCCTTGATGATAGTCCTTTTTTTCCTTATTTTGACAATGAGTATGAATCAAGTGAAGGAGAATATTGGATAGAGTCCGATTGGGAATCAGATGACAACTTCATTTTCAATGTATTTGAATCCATCTACATGATTTCTACGTCCTCCCCACCATTTACCAATATTGATGATGGTATCTCCTTAGTCTACTTGCAACTAATTGATTGGGTTCAACAAGGCTCACCAGTTATGGACATATTTCAAAATGATGAGGCCATTACATAATTCATGAGTATACATGAGGGCATACCAAGTGGAGATCACAAGGCTAGATTTTCCATAGAACTATATTTTGTAGCTTACTTCGGGGAGATTGTTTTGTCCTCTAGTTGCAAAATAAAAATAAAATAAAAAATGACATGTCTTTAGGTGAAAACAAAAAGGCATCTTCTGACGATAAAAAAATAAAAATAAAGGACGTATCTGCAGGTGAAAACCTCTCTGAGGTGGCCAAAGATGGAGGATTGGACTTTCTTCCCATGAATCAAGAGAGATCGACAATGCTCATAGAGGAAACCATGTAAGTTAACATATCTACAGTAGAAGATCCTAAAATTGTCATCTTTGCGGCATCCTTGACAGAAGAAGAGAAACCTAAATTCCAAAAATTATTTTTAGAGCATAAGATTAATTTTGCATGGTCATATGTCGATATTCCTGGTTTGGATCTAGAACCAGTCTTACACCATTTTCCATTACTTCTAGACGCCAAGCTAGTAAAACAAAATCTATGTAAAATGCATCCTCAAATTTCCTTGTTAGTCAAAGTGAAACTCAAGAAGTTGCTAGATGTGGGATTCATATGGTCAATTGAATATTCTGAGTGGATATCCAATCTTGTACCAATCACAAAGCCAAATGGTTAGATCCACATCTGCAAATATTTTAGAGACTTGAACAAAGCATGTCCAAAGGATGACTTTCTGTTACCAAACATAGACATCATAGTTGACCTTACTGTAGGATACGAGATGTCCCTCATGGATGGTTTCTTAGGTTATAATCAGATTTGTATTGACCCTAAAGATTAGCATAAAACAAAATTTACATGTCCTTAGGATACATACTATTGGAACGTCATGCCTTTTGGTCTTAAGAATGTAGGCACCATGTATCAGAGAGCCATGACAACAATATTTCACGACATGATGCACAAGATAATGAAAGATTATGTGGATGGCCTTTTGGCCAAATCTTTGACACAAAAAGATCATTTGAATGTGCTTGAAAAAATATTCAAGAGACTAGAAGAGTAAAAAGTCTATCTGAATCCCAAGAAATACATCTTTGGTGTGACATTAGGGGAACTTTTGGGATACATAGTTTCTCGAAGAGGCATTGAAGTAGATCCTACCAAAGTGAAAGACATATTAGACATGCCTCCTCCAAAAGGAATAAGTGAACTCAAGACGTTGCAAGGAAGGTTGCAATCTATCTGATGCTTCATGGCACAATTGGCTAACAAGTGTCAACCATTTCAGTATCTCTTGTCCAAAGGAATCCCCTTTGTGTGGACTGATAAATTCCAAGAAGCTTTCCAACTGATAAAGGATTATCTATTGTCACAACCTATTTTAATGCCACCTATCGAAGGGAAACCTTTGATTCTATACATTTCTACAAATTCAACACTGGGGGCATTACTAGCACAAAATGATCATGATGAAAAGGAAAGGACCATATACTACATTAGTCAAAAACTGGTTGAATATGAGCTAAATTACACAACCATTGAACTTGATTGCCTAGCAGTTGTCTTCACTACACAGAACCTAAGATACTACATGCTGAATCACATGACACATTTGATAGAAAATATTGATCCCCTGAAATATATCTCAAGTCGTGCAAAATTGATAGGTCATTTGGAAAAATAGGTCATGATTTTGAGTGAGTATGACATCCAATATGTAGAATGGAAGGCTATAAAAGGAAAAGTGATAGCAGATCAATTGGCAGATGCACCTGTGCAAAGCAATCACCCATTGGTGGCAGACTTCCCTGATGATTCCATATTTCATACAAAACCTAAGTCACGTTGGAGGCTATACTTTGATGGGTCTCATACTAGTCATGGCTTAGGAGTAGGAATATTGTTTATCACACCACAAGGAGACTCCATCCCTAAGTCATTCTACATTGCTTTTCAATGCACAAATAATGTTGTAGAATATGAGGCACTTGTTACGAGAATTAGAATGGCAATAAAATGGAAAATTAAAACACTTCATGTCAATGGAGATTCTCATTTGGTCATCAACCAAGTCAATGCCAACTATGACACCAAGGATCAGAAGTTAATGCCTTACAAATGAATCGTTGATAGCTTTAATACATATTTCCACATGTTGATTTTTGAGCAAGTTCCAAGATCACAAAACAAGGCAGCAGATGCAATGGCTACACTTGGATCTCTCCTAGACATTCCGAGCAACGTCCCTCAATTTGAATTCTTGGTAGAACAAATTTTGGTTCCTACATATGACATACCAGAATAAGAGATGGTTTGCAAGCTTGTTGGTCCCAATTCTCCATGGTATCAAGACATTTATGACTATCTCAAGTCCCAAACCCTTCCCCTGAACCTCTCCAACAACCAATGAAAGTCCTTTATCCACAAGGTTGCCTGATACACCATCATTAGTGACACCATATATCACTGTAGCTTTGAAAATACCCTTCTTCGATGTATCGACACTGATGAAGAATGAACAACCTTACATGAGGTACATGAGGGTATAGGTAGATCTCATTCAAGTGGTCCTACTTTAGCCAAGAAGATAACGATAATTGGGCATTACTGGTTGACCATTGAAAAAGATGCACTTGAATTTGTTAGGACATGTCGCCAATGCCAGATACATAGTGATTTGATTCATGCACCAACATAGGAAATTTAGCCGATTACTTCTCCTTGTTCCTTCACATAATGGGGACTTGATCTCATGGAAAAAATCCATCCTACTTCTTCTAACAACCACAAATTCATTATCACCCCCACTAAGTATTTCACTAAGTGGATTGAATCCATCCCCCTTACATACATAATCAAAAAATAAATTTCCAAATTTATCCTCAACTACATCATCTACTGGTATGGTGTACCCTAGTCCATCATCACAAACAATAGGAATCCTTTCAAAAATCAAGATGTTCATGAGTTATGTGAACAATTTCATATCCAACATCATTTCTCCATGCCATATTACCCGCAAGGAAACAATCAAGTGAAGGTGTCCAATAAGACCATCATCAAGATTCTTAAGAAGACAATCACTGACATTGGTCGTGACTGGCACATCCAACTAAACCCTACTCTATGGGCTTATCACACTAGCATCCACACACCCATAGGAGCCACTCCATTTACCTTAGTCTTCAGATCTAAAGCCATCCTACCCATCGAGGTTGAAATTCCTTCTTTGCGAGTCTCCCTAAAGGGTCTAATTGATGATGAGAAGTATAGATGGTCACAACTACATGAATTGGAAATGCTAGAGGAACACATACACAATGCCTTGAATCATTTACAAGCATATCAGAATTGACTCTATCACAATTATAACAAAAGATTCATAGTCAAAATTTTTGACATTGGTGACTTGGTCCTCATGCAAAATCTCAAAAATCAACCTGATAGAGAAAAACCTGGTAAGTTCAAACCAAATTGGTTGGGTCCTTACATTATCATGTCCTATTTTGGTTCTATTTTGGTTCTAGAGCATATCAAATAGCTACTCCAGATGGCAAACAATTGATAGAGCCCATCAATAGTCTACATCTTGGAAATTTATTTGAATAGCATCAGAAAGTCTAGCTGAAAATGATTAATAATACAAAAAAATTGAAAAATATAAAAAATTGTCACCCTGATGAAAACCTGGCAAACAAGAGTCTCGGTGACACAAAAAAAAATGAAAAAAATAGTAAAGAGAAATAATTCATCCAATAGTGAAAACCTGGTAAAAAAATGTTTTGGATAAGTACCATGGTGAAAACTTGACAAATAGGTGCCATGCGTAGTTAGTTTTTCTTTTCCATCTACTATCACTCTATCTACCTTAGTCTATAATAAATATCCATCCTTCTAACACTATTTTGACACCACATCATGAGATCCCATCATTCCTTTCATGGATGGAAATGGTTGACAACAAGTCCTTCATTTCATCCATCTGTCACCCCAAGCATGTCCTTTATGCATCCTTTCAACTTTACTAGTTTGGGACTTGACTGGGGGTATTCCTTTATCACCCAACTACAGTGGGTATCGCATATGGTTCTGCCAATAAAAAATGTCCTTAAAAAAGACCTAAAAATTATAAAATGTCCTAAAAAAAGGACCTACAAATTATAAAATGTCTTGAAAAAAGACCTAAAAAGTGAAAAACATCCTGAAGAAATCCAAAAAAAAATTCAAAATATCTCAAAAACACAAAAAATAGAGTCATATCTTGTTGAGTTAGTCATGTCAATCAGTCATTGACAGTTGTCAAACTACATTGACTCTGCACATTTTCTGCTTAGGCAAGGCTCATCTCTGGGCCCTCGAGACATTAGGTCAATCCTTTTAGGTTTGTCAAAATAAAAATCATGACTCAATCTTTGGTCATTATGACAAATTCATTGGTCATTTTGAACTACGAGGTCTCTAAGTGTATGACATAGGCAAGGCCATCTATCGATGAGCCCCTGAGGCCACACTAGGTTAGTCCAATAGGGTTCATGACACTGCACTGACACACACATAAAAAGTCTTCAAGTCAAATAGCTCATTCCAAAATAGACAACTTTTAAACCAAACTCTAGCAATCATTTAATCAACATGTCAATCACATCAGCATGTCAGCATCAACATGTAGTCAATTTGGTCAAAACAAGTCAACTCTATCAACAAAATTCAACTTCAAGAAACTTCGGTCAAAACTCAATCAAAACTAGTCAAATTGTCAAATCTCCCTTATTCTTCAAATGTGTCTTGAAGAATTTTCTTTGCCATTTAATTATACCTTAGGATGTGTCCTTCCAAGGTATCATCACTGTCATCTGGCATTTTGAGGGATTCTCTTGATATTTGAGGATCGATGCTTTTGACATAAACATTATTCAGGATGTGTCCTTCCTAAATTTGGAAAATTCTGACATTCGACACCTTGACATCGTCAAACATGACATATTTGGCATCTAACACCATCAAACTGACATCTTAAGACTATTGACATTGAGACACACTTGGAAAACATTATATTGGCATTGTTCCTTAGATTCTTTCATGTTACTAGTTTCTCAGCAATTTCCTAGTAACAGGGTTTAGAGAAGTAGTGACGTGTCATGATGATTGACTTGTATTACCTTTTTTCAAGTAGTCATGTTGCTAGTTCCTAGAGGATGTCCTAGTAATAGGATTTAGAGGAGCAACGACATTTCATGACTTGTCTTTCTTGTCTGTCTTATGCTTGTGGTTGGTTGTGACAAAAAGACTAGGGAAATTGCGCTCTTAGAATGAGTCATGATCATCTTTGTCTATGACTTCTTGTCTTATGTGATGGTATGACCTTGCACACCTTGATCTATGCCATATCATGGTGTTTTTTGACCATTACAATAATCCGCCCAATGATGATTAAGAGCAATAATTGTTAAGTCCTGTAGTAACATGTTGAAGGATTTGGTCTCCACGCTAGCATTCATCTCCTTCTATCTTGTCACCTTCTCTTGTCTGTCTCACAATGATATCCTGTGAAATAAAAAAACATAAGTGCATACATGATCATATAGGCATTGCATTGGGTAAATACATACATCATCCATATCACTAAACCACGTATATGATATTATAAGATTGCATTGTCCACACATATATAGTCAAGCATCAATATACATAAACATGGCATCCATTACAATCATACATTATGCATCCATATCATCATCATTAGAACATAACATCATCATGGCATATAAGCATAAAAAACCATCACATCATCTTGGAATATCATCATAAGTAGATATCATAAAATGCATACATGGCATAACATATAAATGGCATCATAGGAATCATAAATGCATAAATTACATCACATAGGCATATGTCATAAAACATAATCATTACATAATGCATCATCACATAACATAAAGCATATAGGCCATGTCAAAACTGCATCGTA
The DNA here is from genome assembly GCA_007258455.2 of Sequoia sempervirens. Classification (NCBI taxonomy): domain Eukaryota; kingdom Viridiplantae; phylum Streptophyta; class Pinopsida; order Cupressales; family Cupressaceae; genus Sequoia; species Sequoia sempervirens. The sequence goes on from VDFB02252616.1 coordinate 65,992,639, forward strand.
TATATAATCTCAAAAAAATATAATGTCACACGATAGAGTCATGAGATATACCAAGAATAGAGCTTGTAGGCTCAATAGTCAACATACAAAGTGTCATAACAATGAATGTTTGAAACATGATGTCAAAAATAACCATGTCAAATGCCCCTATGTTGTGCTCTCATCATCCCCTTGTGGAGGAGAGTGTGGTGACTAATGACCTGTATTTGGAACTAAAATACCCTATAGGGACATGGTAGCTTGCATTTGTGAAGTTGACAAAACTAGCATTGATTTCATCATCTCTACAGTAACATACAGTTGTGAGGATATGATGACATGTGGCTGTGAGGCTGAAGGATCGGTGACTGATGGCTAACTGTGCATTGATCTGTGCCCTAACCCAGATGATCCATGTGAGTGAATAGACCCATGCCCTAAAGAGTGCCTGTAGGAGTGATGGGACCTATGACCTGATGTGTGCCTTGAGGAAGTCGAGCCACCCACACTGCTCTAGCTATAGCTACTGCTCCCTAACCTTGTCCCTATCCTACTATAAGATCTGGCTAACCATGGCTCCCTCTGATCAGTCGACACTACATGCTCATATAACATCATGTATAGTCCTCTGCTCTCGCTAACCCTGACAAGCTCCCTAGCTACATCTGCCATCGACCCTATGCACAATTGAGAAAATTGATTGGACTAGGTCTCGATCTCCCATCACTAAATCTTGGCCTAATCCCTCTCAACCTGAGTCACCTCAAGCTCTTATCATAGGGAATTGATCTCTGTCGTAGCCTCATCCAATCTTTGTTGCATGTCAGCTAAATGTTGATCCACTATAGCATCTCGTGGAAATAGTGGTACACTAGATATATCAGGATCCCCATCAATCATCTGCTCATGAAGCTACCTCTCCACCTCATCCATCTCCTCTCCAATATCCACGTCTTCTTCATAACCAATATCCTCATCACCCCCAATGACTCCCTCCTCTCCTCCTCCAACTTCAAGGGACTCCTCCAATACATGCATCTCCATCTCTACCTCCTCTCAGATATCCTCCTGTCATCCCTCTCCCTCTGGTTGTCTCTCTGCTTCATGTCTCCCCTCCTCCTATCTCCCCTCACTCTCCTACCTCTCCTCCTCCTATCTCGATCCCTCATCTCTCTCCTCCTCCTCTACCACCTTGGGGATAACATCTAGTGGCTCTCTCTCCACACATTGTGTAACTCTCTTGGCATGTCTCCCTCTGTCATCTCCTCCATCATCCCCACTACCTCTCCTTCCATCTCCTCTCCTACCATCTCCTCTCCCTCCACCTCCTCAGCCTCCATCTCTACCTCTCCCCTACCTCTCCAACCTCCTCACTGCACTCTCAGGATAACAGATCTTTGGTCAACAGGTGCTGACACATCAAGATCCATCAAGGGAATCAACTTGTGAGTTTTCCACCATAAATCATAATCGTCTGTCATCCCTAGATATTCCACTCCATCCCCATGGTTGTACCACCAATCCATCAATCTGCTACTGAGCAAATGACATTGATATAGCTGGACCCCATCTAGGCTCTTAAGATGATCTAGCATACTCTGTTGTACCCATAGGCACACCCTGTTGCTCTCCAAACTGAAGAAGTACTCACTGGGGTAGATACATCTCAATAATCAATTGTGACTGCATAGTATAGCCTATCAAATACTAAAACTGTCTACAAAATGCTAAGTGATCACCCTCGCTGGCCCACTATGCGCAATCTTTGTACGACCTCTAGACAAATGCAGTCATCATGTCAATCCTATGTCACCAGAATCCTATCTTTCTGACTCTGGTCTGCTAAAGGGAACCTGCATATAAATATACATACGACATACCATCCACTAACTATGGCCTCTAGATCGGTGGCCAGAAGATGGAAATGTGCTCCCAAGCCTAGATCATGAGCAAGGTTGTCTCACATGCTACTCGCACCTCGGTATGCTACTTTGTGTAGTTGATGATATAGCATGTCAAGAAGACAAGGCCCCCATGAAAAAAAAAATTGTCCTGCCACATTTGGACTAGCACATTGCCCCATCTGATTAGGAATCCATGTCCTTGATGATTTGGAATCAGGACCCTCACAATCAATGTACACAACATGGCGTCCCAATGTGGGTAGTGCTTTGCAAGGTACTCTCACTGAATCTCGTATTCGTCAAAACCAAGGCCCATGTTGTTATCTGCCTCATACAACTTTTTCTTGGCCTGTACTCCCCATTGAGGATCGTAAACCACCCGCTCTCCTCTGATCGAAATATGTAAAATCTCATACACGTCCTCCAAGGTGATCATCGCCTCTCCTATTGACCAATGGAAGAAACAAGTCTCAGAGTGCCATCTCTTGGCTAGTGTTGTTAGAAGTCCCCTATTAGCCTAGATAATGGGCATATAGGTGACATAGTACAACCCAATTGCATTAGTCATCTCCGCTCTCGGTCTGTCAGCTAGTCCTGAAATGCATATGTAGATGGTCTAAACTCTTGCATGTAGATTGATGCTAGGCATTTCTGCACATATAGAAACATGAGTTAGCACATTCTTGAAAATCATTATTACCATCTATCTAGCTAAACATAAGCAAAAAATTGAAGTCTAAAGCTAAGTCAATCCTGGTCAACCCTAGTCAAAGTCAAATGTATCGTGTTGGCTTCATTTGCGTTGTAGTTTGGCATTTGTGTCATTTCGTACATCAATTGCATTGCACTATGGAACTTGCGTCGTTTGGCCTCACAAATGTGTCATCCTTAGTTGATTGTGTCACTCCATGATCAAATGTGTCATTGTAAAACACATGCGTTACCCGAGTACATGAATGCATCATAATATTTTGAATGTGGCGTTCTGCTTGTCATTTGCGATGCAACTTGGTGAATGCAGCTTGATTTCTCACAAATGCATTACACCTAATTGACCTACCCTGCATATTTGTTGTGCTTGCATCACGACGCATCGAATGTGTTGAACATGACTTCAAATGCAACTCACGTGAATGCATATGCATCATAGCACATTCATCTAACTACCCTAAAACCCTAAAAATGTATGAAAACTGACAAAATGACAAAATGGGTTTGAGGTACTTACCGCGGGTCCACACCCTTTGGCTATTAGAATGTCTTGATGATGTATCCCTAGTGCTTTGTGACTAGAATCACCATCTTCATGTGCGCTCTCTTCACTCTGAGCTCTCCAAATTTGCAAGTGTGAATGTGAAAATGATTTGAATTTTACCCCATTTTCAACCTATTTATAGGGTCAAAATGTGATTTTTCAACCTTTTTATTATTGGAAGCTCTTTCGACCAACTTTGACCAACCTTTTGGCTGCCTTAAACATGTTGAAATCCTAAACTGCTTCCGCCATTGCTTTGTAATTTGTTGCAACGCTTTCTAAATTTTTTTGTCATTAGGCCAAAATTTGAAATTTTTTCCAAGGGGGCATAGATACTCCATACCTTTGCTGGGGCATGTTTCTGACTGAATTTTCTTTGTCACAATGCTATAGGCTACATTATGACAAAGAGGGGAAAAATTTAGACACATAAAAATGACCTAGGCTTGCAAGCTCTATTGTCACCATATTTCTTCTTGACATAATTGAGATATTTATGTCCTTGGTCCACTTTCAACTATTAATTAAATAATTCATAATTATTTAATTAATTCATGTCTTTATTCCTCTTGATTATTTAAATAAATAAATCTCATTTATTTACTTAAATACATCACTAATTGTCTAATATCTTTCCATAATTAAATAAATTCATAAATTTATTTAATTATCTTTGTCCACTAATTCCTCCTGATTATTTAAATAGATAAATTTTATTTATTTATTTAAATACATCATTAATTCTTGAAAGTCTTCTTATAATTAAATAAATTCTTTAATTTATTTAATTATTGTCCACCTTGACATTTTTTCCATTTTAAATAAAATCATTTATTTAAAATGGTCACTCTTTTCTAATTTTCCCTCTTTTAGTAAATAATTAAAATTAATTATTTACTCACATGACTCCACCTTTTGAATTAAATTAATTTTTAATTCAAAATAGCCTTTTTCCTCCAAAAATCAAGTAATTTATAATATTATTTGATTTTCTAGCTCTCTCTTTTTCTATGTCATTCTTATCTCCTTGTGACATGCATTGTCAACCCTTGATTTGATTTTCTCAAATTGAATCTTGGTCACTCATTTCAAATTTGACCTAATGTTTCCTTAACCCTAAATGTGGGTTGTCACATTGAATCTTGTCTATTAATTCTAGGGAATTTGTCAATCTTAAATCTTGTCCATTCATCCAAAATTGTATTTTCTATAAAATGACAATTTTTCTCTCATTTTGTCAACTCATGCTATCTACATCTCATGCAATCTTGTCTTAGGCACTCTTGAAATCTTAGCATTTTGGAATTTTGGCATACTTTAGTCATTGTTCATAGTTGCTTACTAGTTGCATAGTTGCATAGTATTCCATTTCATATCAAATCCTTCAACATTTTGCTTTGGTCTTGGCATTGTCACATATTGCTCACTCAAAATCTAAGGGAAAACTTCATATTTCAACAAATAGAGAAGGTGTAATGGAGGTCAATCATGGAGGTTGAAGACTCAAGGTGGTATTTTTATTGTTTTCATGTTATTTCATCCTTTGTGATTCATTATTACTTTGGGTTTTGATTTATTTAGCTCCTAATCTACTAACCTAGAAATTTCCCATAGTTACATTTCCTTCATTTATAGTGCTTATATTTTGCCTTAAATTGGCAACAAAATCCTCTGAGCCTTGTGGCAACCAACTAACCCTAAAATTTTGGCATTACAATATCTAAGTCTATGAGTCGTTATAATTTTTTTTAATGTCTCCAAGAGTATGCAAACTCAATTTCATGTAATTTAGATGAGTTTTGAGGAAAATTTTAATGTGTCACCATTTTAGAGTAGAACTGGAGGGTCAATATAAAGTTTCAAATGGCTCAATTTTGGAAACAACCCAGTTGTTATTTTATCCTCAATATTTAATATCTTTTTCTTCATAGTTGTTGGAGGTGTTTTTGAGGCTTGAACAAAAAAATTTCTTAACTACCCTACCAAAGGGCCCAATTTACAAAGGAAGTCTTAAAAATCCATTTGTTGTGTAATTTTCAATGAAATCACACATATCTAAATGATTAATAATATCCATCTACAAGTTTTCATGGCCTTCAAAGGTCACTTTCACACGTGGGATCAATACAATTGTTTTTCCTACGGAATAATTATAAGCCTTTTCTTTAACAAAAGTGGCAAGCCACTAAAATTTTATTGATAATAAAATAGGATTACATATCAAAACCTGTAAAAGCAGTAATAATTCCAAATGGGTAAGGAAACCTAATATTACAAAATGGAAAATCACCATAAGAACCCATAGGCCATAATTTGTTGTATGCCAAAAGCAACATTAGAGATATATCATGTGCAAAACCCTTGTACAAAAAGGTGGTCGAGTTACTAACCCTAAATAATTATAAGGTTGCCAAATTTACAAATGTTTAATTGTGAAAATATTTAAGACATTTTAAATGTTTTAAATATATGGAGAGGGGAAAATAATAATAATTTTTAAACCATTTAATACTTTCCTCAAAAGACAATGCATGTGAATGGGAGTGGTGGGGAGGTTTTAATAATGTTTTAGAAATCATGAGTAAAAGTGAATTAATTTTTTTACTCACCATGTAGTATTTACCCACCACAATTTGGTATGGAAAAACTATAAAGTGAAATTGAAATGTTATTAAATATTGTGGTGGCTTGTATTTATGATCACACTATATTATATGCTTTTTAAACACCCAACGCATATGTTTGAAAGCAACACATTTGGGCATAAAGGAGAGTGAGCCAAGAATTTAGTGTGTGATGTTTGGGCATTGCAATTGTTCACTGCCACATGGGTGGTCATTGGGGGACATCTCAAAGCCATTTGTAAGCACAAAAAAAAGGTTTTATTATTCATAAAGTTTCCTAGACCATTTCCCACACCATTGCATTTGTTTTGAGGTTGTTTAGTGTGTTTTTATCACCCACCATTGCAAAAAATGACCCAACAAGCATTACCAATTCCCAAGACTCAATTTGGGAGATTCTTCAATAGTTTTTTAGATTGTTTACTTCCTTGAAAATTCTACCACATCATTAAAAATGTCCTACAAATGCTTCACATGATCTGCACAACATAAAAAGGACCTAAAAATCTATCCCAACATCTAGGCATCATTTGGGGTGAAGCTTCAATTATTTTTCATGTGCTATTCATGTTGAAAATGTTCTTACAACCATTGAACTCAATGCCATGGAGATTTGGTAAAATGGCATATGGTCAGAGGATATGATTTTATTTTAAAAGTCTTACAAGGGAATTCTTATGCTCTGTTGTGACTGGAGGTACTTCTTAATTATACCCCACTTCATTTAGAGTTTTTTGAGAAAATGAGGATGTTGAATTTGTTTTAAGTGGGAATGGTGATGCAAAAATTACAAGTTATGTAGAAGCATCTGGGTGTACGAGCAATCCTGCACAACCAAAAACAATATTTTATTTTTTCCTTTTCTCAATTTTTGTGTTGTTGGTCTTGTAGGAATGAAATAATTCTCCTTCTTCCTTCCTTCAACTATTTTTAATAGGACCCCCTTTTCCTACACTTTTGTTTTGCATGAATTTTAAAAGAAATGTTTATGCATTTGATGTAAATTAAAATTACATCCGGGAAACAAAAGTCCCACACCTAGGTTGGGAGAATGAATTTTTATTACTTTTTAACTCTTGTGATTAATTAAATAATTGGAATAATTTTTTTCTAGTAGTGCTTAGCAGCTAGGAGTGGAGGTGCAGGAAGGAGCTAGTGGGTGTCAATTTGGGAAAAGATTTGAATTTTTTCCTAGAAAAATAATCGAGGATATGAATGCATGATAACCACACCTAGAAAGGATTAATGAGCATTCTAGATGTTTGAATGGCATTTTTTTGGGGAGAGGGAGATTTTTGGGGTCATAACTATGAGATTTGGTCTCAGTAAGTTAGGCATAACTTTCTCATTTCTTAATGAAAGTATGGATAAATTCAAAATATTCTAGAAATCTAGGAAGGAGATGTATAAAATTTAGAAACCATTTTAGAAAATTAATATGAATAATGGAGAAATGATAGGAAGAAAGTGATGGGTTTGTGGAGTTGTAGCTGATTTTTGGTCCATTTCCAAAACTTTCCTGTAGAAACTTTGCATATTTGTTCTTAATCTTTCCTATAGATGATTGTTTTTGCATATTGAGATTTCAAGGAGGATTTAATTGTTGATTTATTAGACTTGTAGACTTCCAATATTTTTTTGAATGCAAATAAATATTCTTGTGTTGGAGATTTTTTTAAAATATTGCTTAAGTGTTGATTTTTTTTGAAAGGAGGCTACAAAAATTGAAAAACCTCTTTGGTTTCTCAATTGGTATTAAAGAAGGATTTTAAAGATTTTAAAGAGGAAATGGCACATAGATGACTAGGAAGAGGAAGAACCCCATGAGGAGAAGAAATCAAGCACTCATAGAAGGAATAAGTGGAATAATTACTAGGCTAGAAGCCATTGAAACATCACAACGAAAGGGGATTCCAGTTGTAGATGCTAGTGAAGATGAGAAAGAGGCAACAAAAGTTATATAAGTGAAAGGATATGCACAAGAGGATAGATTTCTTCAAGTACTAGAAAAGCTTGGAAGTAAACTAAGGATGAATCCACCAAGCTATTGCGGGAGTATGAATCTAGAAGAACTTATTGATTGGATTATAGAAATGGACAAGTATTTTTATTTGGAATCCATTGAAGAGAAGAAGAAGGTGAAATATGTTGGCATGAGGTTGAAGGGACATGCATCCCTATGGTTGTAAATTTGAAGGATAAATTATTTCCTATATACTATCACATTAATTTTCTTAAGAAACTTCAAAATCTTAAACAAAGAGATTTGAATGTCATGGAGTACACAAAAAAATTCTACAAGTTGGAAATTTGTGTTGGGAATATTGAATATGGTGAAGAACATGTTGTAAGGTATGTGAATGGGTTGAAGATTACTATCCAAGATGAGCTTAGTATGGTGATGATAAGAATAGTGGAGGAAGCTTACCAATATTCTCTCAAGGAAGAGGAAAACTTGGGAAGAAGGAAACAAAGTAATTCTAGAAGTAGAGGATAAAATTTTAGAGGTAGAGAACAAGAAAATAGTGGAAGAGGAAAGCCAATAAAGGAGGGAGAGGCAAGATAGTCTCAAACAAATTATGGTTCAAATGTGAGAGGAAGAGGTGGAACTTCAAGATGAAGGGGAGATTATGGAAGGGGAAGATGATTTTTCAGGAGTTTGTTTCAATTGTGGAGAGGCTAGTCATAGGGTGTAATGTCCCCATTTTCTAAGTAATAGAAGACATTGATATTTAGCTTATTTTAGTTTCATATGATAAATAATGGAGTCATAAGGGAGTATTAATTAAATGAATTATTTTAAAGTTGTCTATTTTAAATAAATATTAAAAAGATAACTTAATTTAATTAATTTAATTAACATGACAAATACAAAAAATAATAACTAGCACTTGCACCATAAGGGGTGCAAGGGTTACGCCGGTAGAAAAGTATATGTAATTAAAACCCAAACACAATAAAACCAAACTAGTAGGAAGTACAAATAAACCAAATTGAGTGCAAATGTACATGGTTTGAATGAAATCATAGACCTCAATTGAGATATATGGTTTAAAAGGGCAGTTGGCACACCTCAAAGCAAGAGAAAACACAACAAAGATCAAGGAAAAATAGAGAAGGAACAAATTGACATAGCATTGGCATGAAATCCTTATTTTAAGCCATAAACATCATCGTCATAGAAGCAATCCTCTTCAATGACATTACACTGAGGCCACCCCCTGCATTGGGCTTCCCTTAGGATTGACTTTGCAAAATATAACATGATTGCAAGACCTAAACCAAGATTATCTTGCTTAAAGAATTTAACTGGTAATTTTCTTAAATAAAAGATTCCCAATCCAAATTCTATAGAAAAATTATTGATAAGAAATAAACACTTAAATAAAATAGCAATATTGATCTTACACAATAGAATTCATCCAAATCTAGTTTGCACAACAAATAATAGCAGAGGAAACAAAATAGATATGAATGAATGTAGCAAAGCTTAGATTAGATATTCAGTCTCAGTGGAAATGATTTGGAAATAGTGACATATGATTACACCATATGGTAAACTCAAAAAATAGTAAAACCTCTCCAACAGATAACTAAGGCCCCATGGTTAAGATGGCCTCGACTCCATATAAGTGATTTGCACACATACACATTGCACTTGGCTGTAAGTAATTTGGGCACCCACGCCTAAAAGGATGATCATAGTTGTTATAGGATGAAACCATGATTGCTAGTTAGTTGACTCACCATATCAATCCAATGATGTCTCATGATTACAATTAGAGGTGCATTAAAGCAATTACAAGAATATCATTCCACAGTCTATGAAAGAGCAATCCTTGATCAATCCTTACTCTTGTTGAGTTCATAAAGAGTATGGAACTGAGTACCAAGATGGTAAAACAAAAAGGAGAGAGTTTCTATTAGGGACACAAGCTAGAGCCATAAGGCTCATGTCAGGATGTCTGGTAGTTCAAGCACAGATACAGTTATATTGAAGAAAAAATTTGTGACATGAAGAAAATTTCCCAATTAGTAAGTATGCTTTTCTATCATTATTTTAGTTTTTAGTGGTTGGTTCCACTTGGGATTTGTTTTCATCCTTGAAAATATTGTGGTTGGTTCTATTAAAAGGATAATTTTCATCCTACAAATATATCCATTTTTCTTTCTTATGTCTCATGTTAACTAAGTGATGGACATTTGAAGGGAAGGAAAGGTTCTTTTACATGATATTTGGTGATTAGTTTTTTTGGTCTGCATATGAATTTAAGTATGTGGGACTATTCCATTAGGTATATGTGACTACCCTATACTCCCAACACCTAACTCGATATGAGGTGTACATACCCTACCTCTCAAGATTTTAACTTGTGACCTCTCTTTTTGTCCACCATTAGACTAACTCAGATTTACATATGGTTAAAATTGAGTAGACCCTTGAAAAACAAGATCACTACATATGATACACGTTTTTATCTTATTCCTATGGTGATGTTTTCAAGTGTTCTATATAGAATAGATTAAGTCCATAGAAATTTTGAACCCAGATGAAAAAGATCCTCTATTTTGAGTTTAAGGATATAGAGAGTCCTATTACCCTATGCAATGTTTGCATCAGTTGTTATGCTGTATTTTTATTGGTTTCTTCTATTTTTACCCACTAACCATTAAAACAAATTATCTAACTTGCTACAATAGGCATTGTCTATATTTCTTATAGGAATGACTCAGGTATCAAAAATTCAAATATTTTAAGCAGTTAATCCTTGAATTTATGAATCTTGGCAATGTTAAACTATCGAAAAGATTCATGCACATAAGCTTAATAGCCTCAGATATGTATTAAATTAGAAAGATTTACTTGCTTTTTTCGGTAGCCCATCTGATGTTTTCTTTACACTCTTAAATTAAACATAAATTTATGTTCTTTAAAATAAGCAAAAAGAGAAGGGAAAATTGGGTTACTTGTGAAACTTCAATATTAGGGAACAATGCAATGAACTCGTCAATAGTCTCCTTTCCTGGTGTGGCTTCGCCTGAGCTAATGCGCTTGAGTGATGACAAGTCATATTTCACAAAAATAGGTGATTTAATTATGGCCACAAAAATTGGCGAAGCAATAGCCAGAGAAGTTACTTTGTAGCTCCCCACGTTAGGAAGCATCTGGGAAAAGTCAAATTTGGTCATAAAAACCAAAGTCGCACCCTTGGAGATGACACCAATAGAGTAGAAAAAACCATAGACATGAAACAATGGCACAATGCACAAATTAATATTGTTTTCTGGAACAATCCTCTTTACAAACCCTGCCACCATAGCAATGTGATTTCTATGAGTGACAACCGCTCCTTTGTTCATTTCATTTTCATGTTGTCCCCAAGGAGTAGAGAAGCATGGCAGTGTCCTCCTGTTGTATGTCAACTAGTTGGAAGTCATCAACATTAGACTCAGAGAGCTCATGTAGCTCAACAATGTTTCCAGAGTCATTTGTGATTGGGCTCATTTTCTATGCTATATTGATGGGCATGTTGGTTATTTTTTTAAGAATCAAAACTGATCTCTAGAGATACCTATGGATTTTTCCATTTCCAATTATCAGTAATACTAAAGGGATTGGCCAATGAATGAATAGAAGTTGCTAAACTTCTATTCCTACTCTTTGGGCTCTATGAAACCCGGGAGGGTGATCCCATAATGTATACCTAAATCCCTTTCATAATTACAATCAAATACATTGTTAATAATAAATGTCTCTCATGATACCACTTAATAGTAACATTAAATAAGTTGGTAGCTTATTATGTTAATGTTCTATGAGTTGAATATGAGAGAGAAGACACCTAAAAAAAAATGAATAACAACAATGTTCCTCATGAGATTTTATGGTTAAAATATTGAGTAGTTAATGAATCAACACTATAACTGTAACACTGATATCCTGCATGAACCAATGTCTTTATACAAAGCATGGAGTCAATAACCTTTGACATAACCTGATAAAAATTCAGATAATAACACATATAACCCCAAGAAATGTTGCATTACAACATTTCTCTATGACTTTTGGGACTATCACTTCTTACAAATATCCTAGCACATAGTAATTATAAGTTATCAATCTCATATAAGAATTTACATCAATTCATTGAACCAATAAGTAAAAATGAAATTGAACATCCATTAGATAATGAAAAAGACAAATGAAAGAAATTCTTGACTACTTTCAATCATAACTCATTACACACAAGGAGAGAGAATAACCATGAAATTGATATTACTCTGTATTATAAATTCTATACCATTATCAATCTTACATGCATAAGTATGAACTCCAAAAGAAACTTAAAACAAAGACTCTAAAACTTGCTTCATATTTGTCTTGAAAAAACTAACAGTATCAACTCAAAAAATTTCTAACTCTCGTGTCTCTGGTCCTAAATTCCTTCTTATAGAGATGAAGGAGCAAACAAGCCTCAGACCAGATAGCACACATGTCATGATCCCATAGGACCGCTTGCAGAAATATTCCCTTCCTAGTTACGCTTGAGTCTTCAAGTGGAGCAAATAAACATGAGGAAAAATTACCCTCAACTCTTCATGGAAAATAGGTCCCACCTTAAAAGACATCATTAGTTTGTTATAACAGTTACAAGATATTCTCCATGTGCTCAAAATGCTAACTATAAGAAAATCAAAACAACAAAACTTATGAAGCAAGGAAAAGAAAGTAGAAAAAGGTCAAAATGTGTTAATACACATTTGCACCATGTGTTAATCACTTGAGTTTAAGGAGATAATAATAGTTTACCATGTTACATCAAAAGCCTAATCTGTACTATTTTCAGGCTATGTATTATTCTCCTCCTGTCCATTATTCTTCTTATTCATTATATATATTTCTCCAACCAAATATTGTATTCTTCTTCAGTGGGCCATTTAACATTCAATAAATCCTACACCTTAGTAGTATATTGGGAGTACCTTGCATCAATTAAAATCCTAGCTTCCTTAACAAATATATCCATCTTTGTTTCAATCTCCACCATCATATCAATATTTGAATTGAACAAGATGTAATCGGTAATAGACAAATGCATCATAGCCATTTCAAACAACCCTCCCAAATCTTCCTTCCAAGTGTCAAATGGATGCAATTCACCTTTTGAATTCAATATTTGAGGCATATCATGATCCTCCATCTCCTTGAATATTTTCAACTTACTTTGGAGTTGTATTCCCAACTTTCCATGGAAAGTAGTTACCTCATTTATTGACTCAATATTTTTCAAAATGTTAGGAATATTTATGGGTGCCTCGAGATCCTCCTTTATTTTTGGCATCATTTCTTTCAAAGCACTTATCCTAGGAATCCAATTATTCCACTCATTCCTAAAGGCCTCTTATGTTTGTAGATATTTTGTATTTGCTTCATGAATGTTTTTATACGTGGCCCATACATCATTAGCCCTATGGACCAACTTCATCACCCTATGCTTAAGCACATCCCTAAAAATTTCATTGGCCACTCTAATTGTCTCTAATTTGGCCTGCTTGACATTTTCCTTTTTTGCAATTAACTTTTCTATCAAATCATCAATTATGAGAGCCAAAGTTTCCCTATCTCGTGTAGACATATTAAATGAAGAAGAGGAAGAATAAGGTTGAGTCACTGTATTTTGGGTAGCTTGAATGGTCGCTCTCATTTGAATCAATTCATTCAAATCCTTATTATATTCCTTTACCAAATATTCATATTTATTTTGAGAAATATGTATAGTGTCCACATAAGCATTGTAGCATGTGTAGTTAACTCAGCTACCTAGATCCGAGTTATGTCAATAGCTCTTTTGACCACTAGTGAACCAATGACTTCTTCAATAGGCCTAGCAACCTCATGTTTGCTAGTATTAAGTGCCATAGACCAAATTGAAAGGGTATGCAGCTTTGGACTATATCCGGAACCAAATACCTTATTCTCAAGCTGATCTTCAGATATCAAAGCTTGAGGATCTCTTCTTACTACATCATATGTTATGGCAGCTGTGATAGTACATCCTGGTAATAACATGATTCCACTATTTTTAAAAATTATTCGAGCTTTAGTGGGAGTAATAGCTGCAATTTCAGCCTTAATCATCTCTTCCTCTGCTTTCTCAGCTTCCTCCTGATGAGAAGGTTCAACATTGACTTGATCTAATTCTAGTATCTCTTTTATTTCCTTACTCCATTGTTGAATCATAAACTCTTGAAACTTTTTAGTCTGCACAAATTTATCATCAGCCAAAATTGCATCACACTCTAATTTTGGGACCATCATCATTTTCTCTATCATACTGCCATTAGACAATCCTGTCAGGAGGAACATCTGAACTATGAGTCTCCTAAATATGAGGAAGGGGAAATTTCTGCTCAACTTCCTCATTTCCTAACACATGTTTTGCCACTTGTTCTTCCCTGACCTCCTGAACATCTTCAAGCTGTTCTAGGATATCCATTGCTTGTTGTTGTCGTTGTTTCTCTAAGAGGACCTATGCTCTATCTATAGCCTCCTTTAATTTTACTTTAAATTCAATAGAATGATAGTCCCTTATCATAGTAAAGGCCCTCTCCAAGGGGTTTGCAATTTCATTGTATGGATTGATGTAGAAGGCATTTTTTTCCATAATCTTCTCCTTAAGGTTTGTCATAGTTGTCCATTCCTTTTTCCTAACCATAACAACCTCGTCACTTGTCAGATTCCTTAGTACATCATATCTATAGAAAAATTCATGATGTATGATGCCTAAGTTCTTTTTTCTTCTCCTTCCTACCACAAATGTTTCCAGATCAAAAAATCTAACCTCATCAATAAGAATTATGAGATTATTCACCATAATGCCTAATTTTTCATACCCTTTGAGGGTAGTGACCTTAAAATAAGAAAAATAACATTGGGGGTATACCACAAAGCCCTTTCTGTCCTTTCTAAATATTTCATAATCCATAACATCCATTTTCCACATGAGCTCCATGAAAGCCAATTTTTCTGAGACATAGAAGGGTAAATAATGGGGTGCCACTTTAGCTCCATAAACCCTGATCAAATTATATTCAGAGTGCAGAAACTAGTCAGCACAATTATGTGTTCCTACAGAGCCTGGTATATCCTTTGGGCACATAGCACTTTTGATCTCTGGAGAAAGTCTAAATCTAGGTGCCACACCCAATGACTCTATGATACCATGTCTTACAACATTGGAAAAAAAGATGTAGTTGGAATTGGAGCAATCTTGACCCCAAATGTATGTCCACATTTTCACAGGGATGGCCTTATTTTCACTATCCATAACCCTCAAATTTAGTTTCCTTTTCCACTCATAATCTCCTTCCCACAAGAGCATGTGCATCAGTAAGGAATAATGAGGGAAAGATAGAGGGAGCACTTCCTTTTCAAATTGAGAAAATCCTCATGCATTTGTTGAGCAACAAAATTAGCATAATCAAAACCAGTGTTTCGATTATATTCTTGTATATCTGCCACCATCAACAACAAATTAGGGGCTATTCTAACCTCAAAATCCTGAACTAGCACTTGGTTGAAACAATAATAAGTTTTTTTGAAATAATCTTCAAATTATTCACACTCAAAAGGCTCAGTATCTTGAATAGTACAAACCAATCTTGGGGTAACCCTCAGTGGCCCAACCAGTCTCAATAGCAGTGGTACCCTCAAAATTCCATTCCTCAATGGAATCAACCCCAACATCAATTCTATTCTAGTCTAGGAGGATTCCTACACAAAAAACTCTCTTACTACTTCCCCAAAACACTCAACATACTAAACAAGTTAACCAACCACCACTTTCATTGCAACCAATCCCTAATCGAAAGAACAATTGTTCGAATACTCTGGTGTATTTCGCCGAATAGGAAAATGTCACCAGACTCAATGCAATACACTATGGAAACCTACAACTGAGGTCTGGTAAAACACTTTCACAGTAGACTATCAAAGAAATCATAGATGAACATGTCTAGAAATCTATTGAGGAAAGAAAAATAACACCCACGCCCGTAGAAGAAACCCTAGACACTACACAACATGAAACTAACCCTCCATCTTCAACAAGAGTTGTCGACCTACCTTAGGAGGAGGAGGGTCAGTCTCCAACTGAATCTTTGAAAAATTCCATGACAAAAGACAAAACCAATCCCTGTGAAAGATGCTCTAGAAATGTCACCTATAGAAATTGCATTGATATAGGAAATTAAACGATTGCAGATTGAAGTTCCCTTGTTACAAGTGATTAAAGAGATCCTTGAGTTAAACCTATTGATTAAATAGTTGTGCATCAAAACCCTAGGGAGGAAGCCAAAAAAAATCAACACTGCTCATATCAATGGGTACCTAGCTGATTTGTTAGTTGGAATAGTTACTACTCTAAAATATGATGACCCAGGAAGTCTGCTTATAATAGTATAAGTTAATGGGGTAGCAATACCCAATGCTTTAGTGGACCTTGGAGCAGCCATCAACGTAATGACTGTTGATGTGATGGAAAAATTGGGACTCATTGATCTGCACCTCAGAACTACAATCCTATAGATGGAAAACCAATCCATAGCTATTCCCAAGGGCATCATTGAAAACATTCTTGTTAAAGTAGATGGATGGGAATATCTAGTGGATTTCCATATAATTGAATCACTTATGCCCAAAGGCAGTTATCCAATAATTTTGGGACAACCATGGCTAGCTACGATTGCAGCCAAAATTGACTGCAGGGAAGGATGAATGACAAATTCCCATGGAACCAATAGCAAACAGTTGTTCTTGTATCCTCCTACCAAGCCTACTGAACATAGAAAAGTATGGGTTGATGAACCAGAAAGTCCTACTGGATAGGAAAACTTGGCTTCACTGGCCATGGTAGTCATTAAACAACAAGGTGAAGAATTAGAGGATGAATTAGAGAATGATGTGGGAAGTAGTGCAATAGACTCCAATAGTGAAGAGATGTCAGATGTAGAAGAAATCCTAGGACACCCAATCAACACAAATCAAGCAGAATTTGATGATGCTAAGTTTATTGGATTTCCTTTCCCTTTAATGAACTTAGTTCCAAAAACTTGCTAGTTATTTGTAGATGTTGCTAGGTTTCATAAAACTATACTGCACAGTTGTCCACTTAACACACTAACAAGGCCCATTCACACTTCACATCCAATTATCTTGGAGCCAAAACCATTATGTTGCTACTAGGCAAAACCTTGAACATCAATAGTTGGTTGACTGAGACGAAAGAACAAAGACTATTTGATACCTTAGTGAATAGATCTAAAGGGTTCACCTAGGATTACAAAGATATGAGAGGAATACATCCTAGTGTTTGCATGCACCATATCTATACTAAGGATGTTTGACCTGTTCGCCAACCACAATGGAGACTCAATCCTACTCTTAAAGATATAGTTAAAAATGAGATTGAGAAACTCTTGTAGGTAGGATTCATCTACCCAGTTTTTTATAGCAAGTGGGTGTCACCCTTGGTTGTAGTTCCAAAGAATAATGGGAAGTGGAGAGTGTGTGTAGATTATAGGGAGCTTAACAAAGCAACACACAAATATTATTATCCTCTGCCATTTGTGAACCGAGTGCTAGATAACTTGGCTGGGAGAAAATATTTTCCATTCTTGGATGAATTTAGTGGTTACAACTAGATATAAGTAGCAGCAAAAGACCAGGATAAGACGACCTTTACTTTCCCTTGGGGAAAATTTGCGTATAGGGTTCTTCCCTTTGGGCTATGTGTAGACATAGAAAATATATAGATTGATATTGCACTCGATCTTGATCTACTAGCATCGCTTCATCCTGAATTATCCCTCTATCTAACCATTTAATTGAATAGCCTTATTTGATTAAAGTCATCATAATTTCCCTTTTAATTAAATAAATCCCTCAATTTAGTTAAATCATCGTCTCTGTATAATTAGTTAGGTCATTTCATCTTCCTATCTTTATTTAATTAAATAATCCATATTATTTGATTAAATCTCTAAAGTTCATCTAATTAAATTAAATAAATCAAACAATTATCTAATTTAATCTAACATCACCCCCTTTGGTTAAATAAATAAATAAAAATTTATTTAACTAGTTCTAAATCATTCTCTTCTCATTTTGAGTTATTTAAATCCTAAAATCTAAGTCAAAATGGTCAAATTAGCTAACATCATTTAAATTAATCAAATCCTGATTAATCTTAGTCTTAATCCATCAAATCCTCTAGATTTTGAAACTTGCACATGAAAATCAACTTAATTGATTTATAAATCATCTAATTTCATTCAAAAAAGGCATCAAAGATGGAATATTCCTCAAATTTGAAATCTCTCCCCAAAAAGGACTTGTCCCTTCCAACAAAGCATTTAAAGTCTCTTACATGTTCTTTTCTTGAGCCATGTGCATTTGCTTCACCTTTCACCTCATCCTTCAAGCCATATTTTGAATTTGAATCTCCCCCCTCTTTGCACATTCTTCAAAATGTGCTCATTCCTCAACCATTCACATGATGACATGTGGCTTCTTCTCATTTGTTGAAGATTAGTCCCAAATTCATCCTTTTTGCCTCTTCTCTAATCAATCTCATCTATAAATGAAGAGCTCATCCTTCATTTGATCCATCCAAAATTCATGCAAAGTTATTATACTCAAATCCATAGCAACTTATCATCAATTTCATCAAGCATAGTTAGGTTTTTTTGCAGATTTTCAACATGGAGCTCCATTGAAGTCATCACTACAAGAATCCATCCTTCATCAAGTATCTTCATCACACCATTGGAGTTGGGAAAGGGCCAATTTTCAGATCAAATTGGCACCAACTCCCTCAAGAGATTAAGAGTTTGCATGGTTTTAGAATAGGATTTGATATTCTTGCTTCAAATTTGTTGTGCTCTTAACTTCATTCCTCTTCTTTTACTTTCAAATGAATTTCTTGAGGAATCATGTTTCTAACTATGCATTTGATCTGACATATTGATTGTTTTTTGTGTTTATGCAAGTTGGGAAACATGGTTCACACTATGTAATGCTCCTGCCACCTTTCAGAGGGCCATCTTGGCTATATTTGTTGAGTTGGTAAATGAGTGCGTGGAAGTCTATATGGATGATTTCACTATTTACGGTTTACTTTTGATGAAGCTCTCACAAATCTAGAAAAGGTGTTAAAGTGGTGTGAGGATCATTGGTTGTCCCTCAGTCACGAGAAATGCTTAATCATGGTGGAACAAGGAATAGTGCTAGGACATCATATTTCAGCTGAAGGGATTAAGATTGATCCCAAGAAAATCGATGTCATACAACAACTCGAGATTCCAAAGACTCAAACTAATGTCAGGATTTTCTTAGGGCATGTTGGATACTACCAAAGATTCATAGAAAACTTTAGCAAAATCACAGCCCCAATGTTTTTTCTCCTTCAAAAAAATGTTGACCTCATTTGGACACCTAAGTGTCAGTCCTCATTTGAAATTATTAAAGATAAACTCACCTCTGTCCTTCAAGGACCTAACTAGAACTTTCCATTTCACATTTATGGCAACGCGTTCGATGACACCATTGGAGCAATTCTTGGGAAAGAAGATGAGAATGGACGAAAATATGCTATATATTTTATCAGGAAAAAATTGACACCAAGAAAGAAGAATTACACCACAATAGAGAAGGGATTCTTGGCTATAGCGCATGCCATCAAGAAATTTAGACAATATTTCATTGGATACAAAGTTACAGTGCACACAGACCATGCAGCCATCAAATATCTCATGAATAAACTAATGGTAAATGTAAGGATAATTAGGGGGTTTCTCCTTCTTCGAGAGTTTAATGTGACAATTTTTGACAAACCAGGGAAGTCCAATGTAGTTGCAAACTTCTTATCCCGGATTAAACATGATGGCGACTAAGATGAATTCCCATATGCAAATATATTCGCCATCTCCACTAAAAATTCTTGTTTTGTTGATATTGCGAACTACTTAGCCACCTTAGAAGTACCACCTCACTTCTCGGAAAAAAAAAGAAATTCCTTGTTAGAGAGAGTGCCCCTTTTAAATGGATTAATGGAATCTTGTTTCAGTGTGGACCTGATATGGTTTTGTGATGGTTTGTTAGGGTAGATGAGACCTAGAGTATCCTTAGGGCCTGTCATGATGACCCTTCTAGAGAGCATTATTCTGCTAAAAGGACAACTCATAAGATCTTGGGAGCAGGATACTATTGACCTTCAATGCATAAGGATATCAAGAAGAATTTTTGTAGGTGTGATGAATTCCAAAGGATAGGAAGACCAACCGCATCCAAAAAAATTCCCTTGTAGCCTCAAGTAGTCCTTGAACCATTTGAGAAATGGGGATTGGATTTTATTGGCCCTATAGATCCCCCCTTGCAAGGAAAAGAGTATATTCTAGTATGTACTGACTACATGACTAAGTGGGAAAAAGTATAAGCACTACACGTTGCTAGGGAAGAGCAAGTAGCTAACTTTCTTTATAATAGAATCTTTCTTAGATTCGGGGCCCCAAGAACAATTGTTAGAAACCAAGGCCCCCAGTTTATGTCTAAAGTCCTATTGACATTCACAAATCACTTCCAATTAAGTCACAAGAAGTCCTCACCCTACCAATCGTAGGAAAATGGAAAAGTTGAGGTCATGAATAGGGAACTGGAAAATATTTTAACAAAAATGGTTTCCTTGAGAAGGAAAGATTGGGCTAGGAAACTACCAAAAGCTGTCTGGGCCTACAACATGACCTAGAAGTCAACCATTGGCTATAGCCTCTATGAGTTAGTATTTGAGAAGAAGCCCCTCTTTCCCATTGAATTCGAACTCCAAACCCTTAGGAGGGCCATGGAATTAGGTATGGATCTTAAACGAGCTCAAATAGAGAGAGTCTTACAACTTAGTGAACTAGACAAGCTTTGTCTGGATGTCATCCATCAAACTGAATTGATCCAACAACAATGTAAGGTTTGGCATGAAAAACATATCAAAGAGAAATAATTCCATACTGGGGATTGGGCATTGTTGTTTGATTCTGAATACAAGGACCATCAAGGGAAACTTAGGACATACTGGCTTGGACCATATGAGATTTTTGAAGTGTTTGCTAATGGTTCATTCTAGTTAAAATCAAATTGATGGTGACACCCGAACTCTTTTGGTTAATGGGCATCAATTATGCATTTACCATAAACCTGTCAAAAAAGAAGAGTTTACAAAAATGGTGGAAATGTAGAGAGAAATCAACTGCATTGAATTTGTTGTGGCAAGGTTAATATAGTGTTAAGAAAATAACATATATATAAAAAAATTAAAATATATATATATATATATATATATATATATATATATTTCTGAAAATTTCTTCAATTTTCTCATCAACTCCATCATTTGGACTTGGCTAAAGTTTTGTTTACATTTTTGTAGGACTTCATCTTGTGGCGAACCCAATTCCATTGCACCCTATTGCGATGCTCTGGAATTATTGCTATGATGCTCTGGACTTGTTGCTACAATGTTCCAGAACCTACAAATCAGATTAACTCCATGACCCATCCTGATCCTGCATTCTGACGCATCACTCAATGGTGCTTTGGAAAGTCAAGGCCAAAGTATCAAAATTTTCTTCCTTCCAGCTACATCTTTTCAACAATGCTCTAGAATTATGTTGTTTCTTCCTTCCGACTATATCTTTTCAATGATTCTCTGGACTTTAGTTGTTTCTCTTCCAGTTGAATCTTTTCAGTGATGCTCCAGAATTCTATCATTTCTTCCTTATGGTTGCATCTTTTCAAGGATGCTCCAAAATTCTGTTCAAATGCTCCAAAAATTTTGGTTGCTGCTCCAGCTACATCTTTCAACTATGCTCTAGAAATTTTGGTTACTGCTCTGGCTACATCTTTCAGCGATGCTCCATAATCCTCAATTTAATTACTCTATTCCGCTGACATCTTTCTAAAATAATTCCAGAACTCTCTTCTTCTCTACTTCAGTCACATTACTCGATAATATTCCAATTTTTGTACAAAACTTTATTTTTCAAAGTTTCTTGTATTTTTCCTAAGTTTTGTGCATGCCCATTCTTTAATGCCGCTTCGAGATCCATTCCCTTATGATTACTCTGCCATATCACATCAAATCTTTCCATAATAAATAAGATTATTATGACACCTTTTTCTCATATTAACAATTATCACCATCACTCCAACCATCCCATCTATGCCATTATTATTTGCCACCACCTTCGCCAACCATGCAACTATCCAATTATGTTAGCACAAGTAAGTGACATTTGATCTAACGAAAAGACCTAAGATATGTGCGAATCTATTTATTAGAATGGTTATTATTTATTTTGAATAAAGGTTAATTAATTGGCATGATATGCTCCCATTGTAATTTTGAAACTTGTGCCTCTTTACATGATTGGTGAAAGTATGACAACTATTGTAATTCCCTATGGAAGGCTGTCATAATGATATAGTAGGGTGACAAGAAAGCTGATAATTAATTCTTTTCTCGTCAAGTATATCGACACATAACTCTCTGTGTCTATAATTCAAAGAAGCAAGCATTTCGAGGTTCTGAAAAATTTCACCAAGAAGCAAAGGAGATGGGAGGCAATAAGAAAAAGTCTAAGCCAAATTCTACAACACCATTGCTAGCATTACACAATATATCCACTTTATTTCAAAGGGTTGGATGGCTGGACTTCATGAAACAATTTGAAGGGCACACAAAGTAGCTAGTGAAGGAATTCGTTGAGAATTTTGTAAAGGGGAAAAATGTGGTGCATGAAAAGCCATTTTGGCTAAGTAAAAAAGTCCTTGCTCATCTTTCTAGTCTTGAAAATAAAAGGATTCATTTGAATTAAAATACTCACATCCCTTATCAAAAGTTAATAGATTTATTCCATAGGGAAGGGGAACCCCAACCTATATTGACCATAAGCACCACAAGGAAAAATAAGGGAATTCATAGAATGTCTATTCCAGAACCATGGAGGTATATTGCGGCCTGGATTATAAAATATTTCACTTGTGAGGGACAAATGACTATAGTAGTGGGACCCCCTTTCCACCTATTGACTCATTTATGCTACGAAATTAAGGACCCTACCCTTAGGGTAAATTTATCATCCTTTCTCTACCATTCAGTCACCTCTATGATAGAAAAGTATAAAATTGGGATGAGGCCCCTTAAACATCATGGTTTGATACAACTAATATGTAAATATCATTTCTGCAATAAGCCAAAGAAGAAGTGGCAAAGGTTCGTATGGAAATTTGAAAATGAAGAATCAGGGAGGTCATTTGAGGAAGGGAAATCCTCTAAACAAAAGGAGCAATTTGTAGAAGAACCCTCCTCAGAGGCATTAGGCGCCCCTGAGTCCCAATATACCTCCATGACTCCCAGTGGTGATGTTCTAGAATCCTTTCTAGATGAATTACAAATCCCAGGACAAGAAGAGGAGGTGGGAATTGTGCATTCTGGAGAAGATGAGGAAACCCCTCAAAAGAAAAAAAAAATGAAGAAAATTTGTTTTCAAATAACCCCTCCTCTATGGAGGATTAAATGGTTATCTTCAGGGGTTAGAGAAATTGTACCCCAAGATATAGGCAGTACTTCAAAAAGGAAAAAGGCCAAGACTCTAGTAAAGGTGGTAGAAATTGACAGTCCACTTGATAATGAGGAAATTGAAGAAATAGGAAAGCAAGAGGAGGAACTTACCAAGGAAGAGGACAAAGAAACCCTATCACCTAAAGAGCAGGAAGGGGAGAAAGTACAATCACCGCACTCAGAACAAAATAAAGTTGTACAATATACCTGAATTTGTTGAAATAATTCCTCAGGAAACTCCTCATGCATCTTTCTCTATGGATACCGATGAAGGAGAATACATACCTCATATGAATGGAGAAATTCCTTGCTCCTCCTTACCTGAAGAAACTAAAGAAGGAAGTATGTCTGATATTGAGAATACATAAGAAGTAGAAGAAGTGCTTCTTGAGAGCATTGAAACAGAAAATGCACCCTATATTGATGAAAAAGTGGAGTAAGTTCCTCATTCATCCCTTCTTGAAGAAAACAAAGAGGAAAATGTGCCTCATCTTGATGAAGAAATCCCTCATGTATCCTTCTCTGTGGACACAGGGGACGAAGAATCTAGTTGAAGAAATGAGGAATTAGAAAAACTAAAGATAGAAATTGAAGAGTTAAGGGCCAGGTTGCAGAATGATGAAGCAAAAATTAATCAATAGAAAGAAGAAATGGAGGTACACATTGCCATTGTCCATAAAAGGAATCAGGAAATTTCAAAATTAACTGCATAAATGGAGGAAAAAGACAAGCTTATTGAGCGACTGCAATTCCAAATCCAACAATGGAATCAACAGGGTAAACAAAATCAGGATGCTCTCTGTGAGAAAGAAAATTGTATTCAAGATTTGAAAAATAATTTTATGCAATTATTTAGTGCTTTTGAGGAAGAAAAGAATTGACAAGAAACTGATTTGAATGCCTCTATTAGTAAAATTGTGGAGCTAGTTCAAAATTTATAGGAAAGTGATACTCAACCAATTATGGAATCAAAAGGGACACAAACTGAACCTATTGTTATAGATTGATTCTAGGTACATATTACCCCAATGCTTATGAAATGGATAGAGCATTGTTACCTCTTGAAAGATGTAGAATTTGAAAACAATAGGTTAAAGAGGGAGTTATTCATGTTAAAAGAACCTTTCCATCAAGCATATAGGGGTAAGCAGGATGCCTGTGAAATTGGTGAATTGCTACTAGCCTATAGAAGACCATCTAGGTTGTACTCCATGTTTCTTAATGAGAAACTTTTGAGATGGAAGTTGCAAAGAATTCGTCAAAACTAACCTCATGACCCTGATGTCAAGGAATTTGTAAAAATATTTGTTGAGTCACTCCCTGAATAGCAGAATTTTCTATGTGAATTCTTTGTTCACAATTTTCTCCTAGAAAAGTATACAAATTTCTTTATTAACCTTTTTGTAGGAGAATAAAAATTTAGATCATTCTTGTCCACTATGAGAAACCAAATTCACTAGAAAGATAGATCAAGAGAGTATGCTTAGGCAGAAAAGATTGTAGGGTTGCAAATAAGATACCCTCATAGGAAGCCTCTCTCTTTCAAGAAACAATTTATGGGCTTCAAAAGTAAACAGGAAGCACAGGTCAAATACGATAATGACCTCAGGGCGTGTCATGATTACTTTCAAGAATAGGGGCCACATTTAATAGGACCAACATGTCATGCAAGTAAAGAAAGGTACACCCATCTTCCAATGCATCTCAAAAAGAGGGAAATAATTTCACCTCTTAATATTAGATGGTCCTACGGAAGAGCAACAACTTTGATAGAAATTTTGGAGGACATTAAGACCAATTGGATTGGTATGAGGTACATACCTCCCTTTCTTCTTTCCCCACCACCTTCGCTATACACCAACCTAGACTAAAGTGAAGACAATTTTACCAAATGGAAACAAATGGTCACTTTTGATTAGGGATTCTTGAGGAATCCATAGATATTAGACATAGAGGTAGATGATGTGTATGATCTCAGTGCTAAATATGAGGAAATGAATAGAAGGAATGATGGATAGGGGACACACCACAAAGTAGGAGGACCTACTCAGAATTAGGAAGGGCAGGAAATGATGAGGTAAAAGTAACCTCATCAATATAATGGCCTCAATATACAAATATAAACCTTCTAGCCCAAATTACTCTACCAATTGATTACCTTTAGGAAAAATAATTGCTTTCCTTTCTATGAATAATTGTACAAACTTATTTCTTGGAGTTGATTAAATTAAACTAACTTATGCTAATTTAATGGTTTAATCTTGATTATTTCACAGGTCAACTCCACTGCCATTCACCATTCCAGTTAGAAGGGAAATGAATGCAGGTCTCATACTTTTGAAAACTAGCAAGCAGGTGCCAAAATTCTAGGAGCACACATTTTGGCCGAGTCTTTATAATTTTGTTATTTTTTAGTTTCAAAGACTTTATGGCTCATGTGAAGCCTATTTAATATTGTATATCATGGGATTTTAAGTCCCTTTTACTATGGGTAATCTGTTGAAAGACTTGATCGACTAAAAAATAGGATTCTTGTTAGCCATTTTTCATATAAGTATGTAACTGTTACAAATAATGAGAGGAAGATTATCGTTATGTTGTCAATTTGTATTTTTAGTTAAAAATACCATATGAATATGAGTTTTCACACCACTCTTTAAATTACTGTGTAATATGGATGCATCTATGGAATGAAGTAACAGAGAGATTTTTCTAGTACATGTGATCTGAAGTAGCAGTAGATACACCCACGAGCTAGCCAGTCGAGGGTTAGAGATAGATAGATAAGTATTTGTTTCTTGTTCTACATTTTCCTTTGATAGAATAGAAGTTGCATTTTCATTTTATTTTCATTAGCATATGTTATATTGTTAGTGTCAAGCCTACAGGTTGTAACTGAGTTCGTAGCTTCTGAGCTTAACATTTGAGTGTCCGAAGCACTTTTCTTTAGTTGATTTTGATTAATGGTTTTATGATTAGTTGTTGGCTTGTGATTCTTTGTAGTAGATAAATGTTTCCTAATTTCTTTACATTCTTTACTTCTTTAGCAATTTACGCATTCTTGAGGTTAATCATTTCCATGATTTCTAGTTTAATGGTGATGCTTTTCAGATTCTTAGTTTTTTGTCTTCTAATTTGAGTTATTTTCCTACTTTCTAGATGGATAATTTATTTATTTCTAGATTCGAGGCCCCTTAGATTAGAATTTTTATTCAGTAAATTAGTGCTTAAGAGAGAAGTTGAAATTTCCTCTATTGCATACAGTCGTTGGACACTACTCGGTTGATATATTGATGTGTTTATTCACTAAAGTATTAGGAACTAATGACAACCTATCAAGATTCCCTCCTAGATTCATCCAACTGTACCAAATTACTTATCCTGTGTTGCATATCATGATAGATTTCTTCATCATATTCTTGCACAAACTTGTACATTTTGAGCAGGTTATTCTATGGCAATCTTTCCTCTAGACCATATACTAAACCAAATGGTAAATAACCAGTAGCCTTTTCATAGTCACTCTATCTACCTAGAGAGCCAATTTCAATTTTGAATCCCAGGCCTTTTTGTTCTTCTCCATAATTCTCTTGATTATCTTTATCAAGCTCTTATTACTAGATTTCACTTGACTATTTCCTTGAGGATGGTAAGGTGAAGAATAAGAAACCTGTATGCCATGTCTTTCACAAAAGTCCTTGAATTCATCTAACCTAAAACACATAGCATTGTCTAAGATAATTCTTTGAGGGACTCCAAATTTGATAAGAATATTATTCAACAGAAAATCAACTACCACCTTGCTTGTTTCCTTTTTTGTAGGTATTGTTTCCACCCACTTTGTAAAATAATTGGTGGCAACAAGAATCTATGAATGGCCTCCACTATATTTTTCTAGTATTTCCCCAATGAAATCAATTCCTCATTGTTGGAAAGGGGCTTCAACCATCATAGGTCTAAGTGGTAAGTTTCCTGAGAATCGTTGACATGCATCACAAGTTTTAGCAAACTTGTGAGCATCTTTAAAAACAATAGGCCACCAAAAGCCAGCTCTTAAAATCTTGTGTGTAGTATTTTTTTCCATGTAATGACCACCACATACCCCATTGTGCATTTATTGTAGGATTTCCAATGCTTTTTTTTCCATCTACACACTTCAGAAGTACTCCGTCCAAACTTCTCCACCATAGCTCATTATCAATGATCACATACTTGATAGCATGCAATTTCAATGTTCTTTTTTCATTGTCAGCCATATTAGTAGTACATTGCAAAGTTTGCAGATACTAGATAATTCTTCTGTACCATCCACATGTTTGCATATCACAGAGAGGTGCAATATCAATTACTTCAGCCTAATTAACTTTATTTGCTTCCAAATTTTCCTTTTTCCATCAACTTGGCTAGGCCCTGTCCTCTCACTAACTTGGTAATCTGAACCTCAATGTTGAATTCTTGGATCCTATTGATCCATCTACACGTTCTACCTGTTGTTTCTTGCTGAGTAAAAAATTCCTTCACAACTTCACTTGTTACAAAAGCAATAACTGTAGCCCCTTGTAGGTAAGTCCTAAAATTCTTTACAACCTTCACCAAAGCATAGGCTTGTTTCTCGGTAGTGTCATACTTCAATTCTGTAGCTTGTAGAGATTTGCTAAAGAATGCAATTGGATGTTCACAACCTTGCTCATTTTTCTATAGGAAAATAACAACAATAGTATGAAAAGAAGCACAAGAGAAAACATGCATTGGTTTAGAGAAGTCAAGAGACTTCAAAACTGGAGCCTCTTTAATAGCTTGTTTTATGTTTTTGAAAGCTTTACTAGGCTCCTCACTCCAAAGTACCTTTTCAACTTTCTACAGCATTTTGGAAATAGGTCTTGTAATCTCTGCAAAATTGGTTACAAATCTCCTCAAAAATATTATTTTTCCAAAAAAATGACTAGATACCCTTGACATTTCTTGGTTGAGGAATCTTGTCAATAGTTGCTACTCTTTCAGGATCTATCCTTACTCCTTCCTTGGACACAATATGCCCTAGCAGCTTTCCCTCAATGACCTCAAAGGAATATTTCTTTTGATTCAAAGATATTTCGTATTCTAGTGACTTGACAAAAACCTTTTCTAGGTGCATGCAATGATCTTCTTTCTTAGAATAAGTGGTCAATTCATCTTGATACACAACCATAAATAGATCAATAAAATATGAGAAAGCTACATCCATAGCTCTCTGAAAAGTGGCACCAATGTTTGTTAATCCAAAGGGCATCCTTACATATACATAGGTACCCCAAGGAGTAGTAAATGTAGTCTTGTACTACTCAGACTCCTTCACTTTTACTTGATTATATCCTGAGAAACCATCCATCATTGACAATAGCTCACAACTAGTTACCTTTTGTAACATGGCCTCCATGTTTGGTAAGCGATAATTGTCCTTTAATGAGGATACATTCAAGTTCTTGAAATTGAAACATAGTCTTATGTCACCATTCTTTTTCCTTACTGGTACTAAATTGGATACCCATGAAGAATGTCTAATGGGTTTTATAATACCAGCCTCCCTCAACTTTATCGACTCCTCCTACATCTTGGGAGCTAAAGTAGGATTAATTGGTCTTTTCTTCTATTTTTAGAGTTTTGCATCCTCTTTCAAAGGAATCTCATGCTGAAATAACTCCTTGTAAAGTTTCAAGTCATCGTATGACCAAGAAAAGACATGCCTATATTTTCTTAGCAAGGAAATTAGCATTGCCTTCACCTTTGGTTTCATCCTCTTTCCTATATAAAACTTCTTTGGAGCATTTTCAATTCCCAATTTCACTTCTTCTAGGTCTTCTAGGTGGGCAGTAGTTGCTTTGGTCTTACTATTTTCTTGATTATCAAAGACCCTTTCAAGAGCTACAAGGCCTTTGGGGATTTTGTTTGTTTTCAATTAGATGACCACTTTTCCAAACATTGTGTCTTGTCACTCAGTATTTTCCACAAATCCATTAAAATCAATCTCCTGACCTTCATATTTATTAGCACATCTTAGAAATCTAAGGACATCCTCATGATTATAAAAAATCTATCAATTGTATACATTGTTAGGGATATAGGGCCCTTTTTTTATCACAACCTTTGAAATTCTTATGAGAGTTATATCATCAGGTCTTAATGCAATATTAGCTAGTAGATCAGCCACTCTGTTATGTCCTCTCTCCATCTAGTCTATTCCAAAAGCATCAAACTATTTAATGGAATCCCAAAAATCATTCCAATATTGCCTTAGTCTGTTATTTTTGCAAGCATACTTAGCTCTTACTTGGGATATTATGAGCTCAATGTCACCAATTACCATTAGCTTCCTGATTCCATGTTTTTTAGCAAGTCTCAATCCCAATAACAAGGCTTCATATTCTACTACATTATTTGTACATACAAAAGATAGTGTAAAAGAGAACTTATAAGTATTTCCGATTGGTGATACTAATAAAATCCCTACACCAGATCCATCTTTAGAGATTGCACCATCAAAGTACATTTTCCATAGTCCTTTATCAAACATTCTTGAAACTTCATTTTCTATAGGTGTAGGAAATCTTTCAATCTCTTTTGGTGCTTCCTCTACCTTGAACCCACCAATGTCAGTATCTATGAAAAGAATTGTTTCATCTTCAAGGACATGTTCCAACATATGTGGGACCCTAGATTCTCTCATTAATTGGATATTCCTTCCATCGATGGGAAATGTGGCGTAAGACATGTCACACTAGATACTGCCTCCCATAGATGCACTCCACTTTCAAGATAATAACATTCCATAATTAGGTGGGATATCAACCACTATCACACTCATTTTAAACTCCTTATCAGGGAAAGATGCTAATCTATATGGAAGCTCATTTATCACACCTACCATAGGGACCTCTCTAGCATCCATAGCATAACACTTTCCCTGAGTGCTATCAATTTTTAAGCTTAATGCATCCATGATTTTAACTGGAATGATATTTTTTGATGTGCCAGAGTCAATAATACAATTCTTTATGAAATTCCCCCCAACTATCAAGGTAAGAAAAAATGGATCTATTTTATCCAGACAAGTATTTACAGAATTTCCAAGAAAAATGTGGGGAATTTCAGCAATTACTCCTTCAACTTCCTTACCTTTTTTATCCTTATCACTTAGTTTAGAAGGAGTGGTTTCCACTAAATAATTAATAGTTATAGTAGTTCCAATGACAATGGCCATTTCTTTTTGTTTATGTTCCTCTATCCTCATCATTTTGGGAAAAGGTACAGACAATTTAACTTGGATAAGTAACTGAAAGATGTCAACACGAGTATACTTGGGAAATTCAGTTAAAGGCATACATTGTTCATTGCTATTATCTCTCTGTTGATTTCTAGTTGCCTCATCCTTGTGTTTAGTATCCTTCCTTATGGATTTAGGAACTTGCTTCTGTGTCTTTGATTTTTTAGCAGAAAATTTGTGTTTAGGAGTAGCTTTTGACTTTCTTGTTCTCTTGGCCCAAATTTTATCTCCCTTGCATTCTTTATCTTTGACGACTTCTATTTTTTTATCAAGTTCATGTTCTTTGCCCTTATCCTTTTGTTATTTGATGAAAAGACTAGTAGGATTACCTTGTTCACCTCCAATAGTTCTATTCCTCAAATGATAAAAACTTCTAGCTTGAGCAACTAAGATTGTTGCATATTTTGCAATCTCTTCAGCATAAGGTATTCTTAGTGAGACACCATCTTCAATCACCTCCAAATTGTAAGCCTCATCATTACTAGTGTCACCCTCATTAGAAAGAACTTGATAATATGCATTAGCAATTTTCCTTTGATTGTCAACATCTACTTCACAAGAATCTTCATCAAAAGAACATTCACTGTAAGCAATATCAGAATCACCCATAATCATAAGTACATCATCCTCCTCTTGATCTTTCTGATCACATTTCTCAAGTATGTTATCTTCTACTTCCACCATTTGTGCTACTACACACTGTTGTGAGGAATGTGGCATTTGGAAAGTCATACACCAAGGAGTATCTTCAACAAAATTTCCTAAATTCTTTTGCAAAGGATCTAAAAGAAATTTGTTTTGGGTATTTCTTTGATTATTTGAGATAGGCTTCCCATTATACCAATTGGTATTGTAAGGGTGGTCTTGCAACCTAGGGGCTCTTTCATTCCTTTGGTAATTTTTTGGTTGGGCCTTTTCTTTCCTTTCAACTTTATCATTGATAGTTTTCATGAAGCTATCAAGTTTGTCTTCAATTGTTCCCCCTTTAGTGCCTGAACTCTTTTCTTCCCTTTTTGAAGTTTTGAAAAGTATTGGATCATCTCATCTGCCAACTTTACTAGCTATTTTGCTGATGTTTTCAATATGTTCTGCTATCTTAAAAGCTTCTCTTAAAGATTGAGGATGCTTATCTAGCAAATGGTAACTCATTTTTGCATCAAAAGAACTGCAATAATTTACCAAGCATACATGATCATTTGAGTGTAGATGAGGAGGCAACCTTTTTTTAGCCCTTTGGAACCTTGTATTAAACTCAACAACAAATTCATTAGATCCTTTTACAATATTATTGAATTGATTCAACAAAAAACTTGAATTAGTCTTGTCACCCTATTGTTCTCTAAAAACCCTTTTGAACTCTTCCCAAGAGCTAATGCTCTTAGCAGGTAAACTTATGTACCATTCTCTTGCATCCTTAACAAGAGACTACATGAATAAATTCATCATGAAATCTTTTGCTTCTACCTCAAAGTCATCCATAACATTAGCAAATGCTTTGAGGTGGTCTTCACCACTTAGAGAATTATTTCTAGAGAATTTGACTAGAGCAAGCTTGAAATATTTAGGAAATGGGTTAGGATAGCCAAGTATTCTAGTGAAACACAATTGTTGGTATCTATCTACTTGGAGTGGCCTCCTAGTATGCCTATCCCTATGATCATCTCTGTGTTCATCATCTTTCCTACTATTAGAGTGGCTACCATCCTTTTCCTTACCACTTTCACCATCACCTCCTCCTTTCTTACCTCCCTCATCATCTTCAAAGTAAGACTTATCATTCTTATTCCCTCCTCCACCACCACTTCCCCCTAGGGTATGTCCATCATATTTCCTTTTTTGCAACTCACTATCAGTATGTCCAAAGCTCGAGGCCTCTGGTATATGAGTGGAGATTTGAAGGAATGCAATATTCCTAGCCGTTTCTACATTGGAAGCTATTGTTTCAGCTTTTTTTAAATCTTCTTGCAGCTTTTCACTTTCCAACTGCAACCTTAGTATCTCAGGATTTGGAGGTATGTCAGATGGGGTTGGATCAATTTTGGCTTTTTTTGTGGGGATTTCAGTAGATGAAGTATTAGTTTTATCATTGGTTTGGAATGTAGTTTTTTTGGGTGGGTCAATAGGTCTCTTCCCATGATCTACAAATGATGTTTTCTTAGTAATAATAGGAGGATCTGAGGCTCTAGTGGTTGAGAAAAATGTTGTATAAGTATCGGTAGCTGAAGTTACCATTGAGACTGTTGCTCCAGGAATATCATCAATCATTTTAGAAATATTTTCCTCAGAGGTTGTATGCCTCATGACCTCCTCTCTCATTTTCTCCAAATTTTTCCTTCTAGCATCTCTCTCAAGTTGCTTAGCTCTAATCCTATTTTCCTTTTCTTTCTTCTTGTTCTTGGAATCTTAACTCTTCTTCAATGGATTTCATATCATTATCTATATCTTCCTCATTTTCTAGAATATCTCCATGTTCACTCAGGGCAGGAGTAAAATAAGGCTGGTCAGTAGGATGTTCCTCAAGAGAAAAGTGGACTGGCTCATCAAGGGATTTACCTCATGGCTTAAAATTATTTCCATTGAAAATGGAACCAATTCTTGAGGTTGAGGAATTAGAAAACTTTTTCTTTCCCCAAAACTCCCACCTATTCTCCTCTCTTGAGATATTTCTCTCACTATCAAAAATTTCTTCTACTAGAAAACTTCCCTAGTCTATGTTATACTATTGAACACTATGTCCTTCTTCATGGACACTAGCAATACTTATATCAACATGAAAAGTAGGAGATACATCAGGATGGGAATCAACAAACATACTTGACTCAGAACATTTCTTGACCCATTCAGGTTACTTTTCCTTTGTAGGTTCATATTTTGCCTCTTGCTCAGGATGCGTCTTTGCATAACTTCTAGTCTTCCTTATAATGTCAAGTACTGTAAAATATTTCTTGTTGTTTTCCTTTTGAGAGCTAATCTTCACACTGGTACTAGAGAACTCAAAGTCGCCACCCACGATACTAGGAAATGAAAAGTGACTGCACTTTGATTTTGTACTTGTTACTCCAGAAAAGATTTTAAACATTACCTTACAGACAATGGTAGAATGAAATAATACTTGACCCATAAGACCTAGTATGATGGGACTAATGCAATAAAATTAAATTGATTATTCCTTAAAAAAAAAGGAATATTCACAATGAACAATTGACTCTGACTGTACCTGATCTGAACTTAGAGAATTTGGACTTAACAAGTCCCCAATAGAGTTGCCAATTTGTTGGTTTTTTTTTAAGAACCAAACTGATCTCTAGAAATACTTATGGATTTTGTCATTTCCAATTATCAATAAAACTAAAGGCATTGGCCAACAAATAAATAGAGTTTGCTAAACTTCTATTTCTATTCTTTGGGCTCTGTGAAACCCAGGAGGGTGATCCCACTGGTCGCACCCACAAAAGGATATAAAAGTCACAATAAATCCTAACCTGGGAATTGGACATTCCAGCAGGCGACTAACATCTTCTTATGGTCATTCATTTACATTGTCAAACCAGGGAATGTATACTTGAAATGGAGCGACACTGTATGTGCACTAAGAACCAGTTTCAGTCATGATTTACCAGAAATAAATGCATGAAAGGAATTCTACTTATGCTACAAGAATTTAATGTGAAGCCTTCTAAACATAATCAAAGCAGAAATCATGACAACTATAACTGAGAAACAAACTATGAACTGGCCTTATGCTGCAAGAACAAACATAGGGATGGATTCCCAATGCTGCAGGAACAATATAAGACTGAGTTTGCACTAAAACTTTCAAGAATCAAATCTAACTTATGATCAACAAGAAAATAAATGACTAACTAACCAACTACAAATACTTACTAAGTGGGCCCCCTTAGCAAGTATCAACTAGTTATGCAAGAATTGAACTTAGAACTTCATTAGCTTTTATTCATAAACTCAGAATGATATACATTGTTCTGCTCATATCAAAACTAACACAAAAAAAACACTCTCTAATTATAATACTAACTCTTACATATTCTGCTTGCTCACTCGTGCAGGAGGAACACTTATTTAAACCAGAAAAACAACTAACTACCTAACTCTAACAAAGAAAGACGTGGACATAAATGTATCCTGAAACTGAGGAACAAACTTCTCATAAATGAAAGCATATCCATTCAACATGATCCAGAGAGAGAATTTAGCATTCCACTCTTCCTAGATTTAATGATCATTTAGGTTTCTTCCCAATGACTCGGTTAGAGAGTCTTTTCTGGAACAACTACCTCGACACCGTGCTACAAATGGACTTTACTACAAGGCCGAAGTCTATTGCACTTGACTCGTTCATGCTCCTTTCAACAACCTACAATGTACATGGAAAAAAAGGTGAAAGAAAAACATGCGTGGCGAACAACACGATACATTCATTAATCACATATTAAATCTATCTTATTATTCAAAAACCACATGCATTATATCAGTCATTCGAGAGGTCAAACAGGGTAATTAAGAAGACACAAAGATGTTAGGCTGTAGGAATATAGGAATGTATTGCTACAGGATACTACCCATTTTTAGATAAAAAGTCTTTAATAAAAGAGTTAAAACATCCATTAGGAATAAAAGTAGATATATAAAAAATACATCATGATACTCAAATTATGAGCATATCCTGAGCTCATCATCTGCCCCCTACTTAACCTAATGATGGTCCACCAGCATTAAGTTTCCTGGTTGTTTCCCTGAAATCCATAGGAGCAATATGGCTTTGTGGTGCAGTTCCAAATTTATAGTAGAAACCTTTGAAATGTTGCCATCTTTCATATCTGAGGGTTTTTGTATCCTTATTAACATCTATAGCTTGATAGGGATAAAGTGGCCACATTAAAACCAAAGGTCAAAATGTTATTGGCAACCATAACTCGAACCTCTTCTGAAGACCAAGCTGTATGTACTTCTCTATCCTTCCAAGGGCTACTTTAAAATTTAGGGGGCTATGTGGCTCAGATTTCTTTAGCCCAATAGTCAATTTCTCCCATCTCTTTTCAATTCTAGAAGAGGCAAGCTTCCAAAACAGATACGGTTGGCCTTTGAATACTTCATACACTTTCTTTCTAATATCGAACATTTTTATTCTTTCTGTTTGATTATTGAACCCATATACAATAGTAAGCCAAGTTTTTAGCATTGTGTAAGGATCTGAGCTTTTTGGTCATAGTGGGATAGGCTAATCCCTTTCAGCTTCTTCATAGGCTTCCAATTGTCTACCATAATTAGTTTCATTGGCCACCTATGACATGAATGACCTCAAATGAATATCACCAATATAAAGAAGTGGATTTCACTCTATTTCAGAGGGAATTATCAATCCATGCAAATAAAATTCACATAAAGAATTCTTTAGCCAACTAGGGGCTACCTGGTATGCATCATAAAATTATTTGGATGTATGAATAATAGGATCTAAATTCCTTGAAATTCTCATTAATTGAAACCAAAGAAATTGTTCTTTTAGGCACATAGCATAGACCCTAGGCGATGGTGTACATTCCACAATTTTACCAGTTATTTTCATCATTTCATCCATTTGCTTTTTTATTTCCTAGATTTCCTGTTTCTGCCTTTTAATTTCTCTTTTCAATTTCTTCTTCTCCTCCTCCCAAAGAATTTGTTGAATTTCAGTCTTGGCTAAGTGGTGGAAACTCAAGGTTTGAAATGTGACCGGCCTCCATGTGGTCCTATGGTATTCCAAAAATTCAATCAAAAATGTCTTTTTATAGATAACCATTGCTTGACAAGTTGCAGTGGGTAATGAGGCTTCATTGGATACTTCCAATTGTTCAGGTTGTTTGTTCTCTTACTAGAGATGAATTCATGTTGCTGCACAGGAGGAGATTATACTTCCTCTGAAATTTGCCTAGCTACCTCAGCCAAGTCATCAAGACTTGGCATTCCCCTTTCATTACTAACATATTGTGCTTCATCAACTTCCATTGGCTCATTTTGCATGTCCTCAGAAACAACAGGTGGTCTATGTGGAACATTCTTGGATACATTATGAGAATCATGATGACTGCATTCTTCAGAGTCCTTTGAAATTATTATAACTTCAGGATGTGCAGACGTTGAGGTGACTTTACGTTGTTTCCTTGCTGAAACTATTTTTGGTAATGTGGCAGCTGTAGGAGGCACTCTCGTGGCTTTCCTCTTTTTGACTTGCCTAGAGGATTTAGACTCAACAGAAGAAGATGATGGTGAAACTGTAGTGGCAACAGGTGTTGCTGCAGGAGGAACTGCTATAGGAGAAGGTGCTACAGGAGAGGAACACTATTGTCTTTGAGCATGAGGGTCAGGCTCTGGGGTTTGTTTTTCCCTAAATGACTCTTTGACCTTCATTTTTCCTTTCTCTCTTCTACTAGTAGACCTGGTTTGTACTCGGGTAGAGGGCTCTAGTGTGGAGGCCGCAGGAATAGATGTTGCAGGGATAGTTGCTACAGGGAGTGCTCTAGGAGGCTCTGGAAGTTGTAGACCCTTTTGGGAAAAAAATTCTTGCCAAGAAAGGGGAGATACATCCCTCAAGGAACACTCAATTAGAAGTTTAATGAGGACATGATGGGCAATAGATTTGTCCCTTCCCCTCTGGGTTTCATGGGCACTTTGTTTCAAAATATTTAACAAAAAATTTGGGACATTAATAGCTAAATCGTGCCTCATATGACTCAATAATTTAAAATGGTAGGAATGTAAATAGGAGAAGTGTCCCTCATAGGTTAAGTACCTTATTATGAATGCAGCATATTCTGAATATGGAAAAGGCAGTGACACTCGTTTGCATCCTTGTTTAGAAACCTCCAAGGGTCCATCAATTAGTACTATAAATTCTACCCTAGCAAAGACAACATCTGAAGAGAAATTTTCTCTTACTGTCAGGAGCCTAGTTACTTCTACAATTCATTCTTCTGTTATAGCCACTGTCAAACCCCATACTGAAGCTTCTCCTTCTGAAAGAGTTCTTAAAAATTCACCTGCAGCTTCCTCATTAAAGGAATCTAACCTTAGAAAATAGTTTAGCCAACCACAATTGCTAAATGTCTGAACTGTTTGAGGATTATATATCAAGATTTAATGAGTTACAGGCTCATGTCTTACTAATTGGCCACCCATATTCACAAATTACCCCTGCTGAGATTCCAAAAACTCAAACCTTTTCTGAAAATTCAAAAGAAAATTCTTCTGCTATGCTTCTTTTTGCTTTTTTTTGTCCTGCTGTCACTTTCCTGTACTTTTTCAAGAATGACTTGAAAGATAATTGCATGAAATGATTGTTAGGAACTACTTATATCAAGCAATTAATTATTGTTTAGGATAAAACACGCAATCATATTTGGAAAGTACAAGAAAATAAAAATATCTTATTAGTTATGATAGTGGCATAAGAAAAGGTTTGAAATGGATTATCCCGCCCCCTACTAAAAATTTGACATGTGTCCACACATGTGCGAAAGGACAGGTGAAGAATGGGCAATAATGGTTGATATGTACACAACAATTGATGAATTAAAAAAATAAATAAACAATGTGATAACAAAAGATATCGTGTACCTTGTAATTAATGCTCGTACATGCTGAAAAAGATCACAACGCAACATGAAATGATAGCTGGAATAGAAACCATGAATGAGGGTGGTACAATAGGATGGATGACGTGGAAGAAAAGAGAATGAATGGCAGTGATGGATGGAAAATGGAGAACGTGGTTTCCTTTAAAAGGAAACCTTTATTATGGGCATGCAACATAGAATTTAAAGAGATGCTGTAGGAGAAAGACTGAAGCCTTTCGCTACAGGAAGATTAGTGGCCGCATTCAAAACAAACTGCTACATAAATTCATCTTTGGACACTAGCTTATGATACAACCGAAGACGGTATCCATTAACCAGTAGTTTGAATCAGACTGGATCTATTGTAGCTAACTGCACTGAACCATTATCAAACACATTTTTTATTTCATAAGGACCAAGCCATCGTGTGGTGAGTTTACCTTGATTTTCCTTGTATCTAGAGTCATAGAGTAGCACCCAATCACCAGCAGAGAATTTCTTAGTTCGAATATGATTGTCATGCCATTTTTTTCTTTGCTGTTGGATAGTTTCAATATGTTGCAGAGCAACTTTCCTTATCTCATCTAATGCATTCAGTTGCAGGAGGCATTCTTTTTGAGCTTTTGAAATATCAATGTTAAGTTGGAGAGCAGTCCTTAAGGTCTTATGCTCAAACTCAATTGGCAACATGGCAGTTTTTCCATAGAGTAACTCAAAATGAGTAAACCCTATAGTTGTTTTCCATGTTGTTCTATATGCCCAGACTGCTTCAGGAAGGTGACTGCTCCAATCCTTCTTGTGTAATTGGACTATCTTTGTAAGGATTACCTCAATTTCTCTGTTGGTAACCTCTTCCTAACCATTAGCTTGAGGATGATAGGGGCTAGACTTTCTATGCCTGATCTTATAATCATTCATCAATGTAGTGATTAAGTTAGATGTAAACTGAGCTCCTTGATCAGTAACAAGTTCCCTTGGGACTCCAAACCGAGTAAAAATCTGCTCATACAGGAAGTCAGCAACTTTATTGTCACGGGCATGTTTCATTGCTTTCACTTCCACCCACTTGGTTACATAATTAGTACACACCAAAATGTATGATTTCCCATTGGATGGAGGATCAATAGGTCCAAAAAAATCCATGCCACATTTGTCAAAGGGATTGACTACCACTTGTGGATTCAGGGGCATTTCATCAATCCTTGTTGGTCTCCCCATGCATTGACATCTGTCACATTTCCTGGTGTAGGCTGCAGCATCTTTGTGTAGTGTTGGCCAATAATATCCTATAGTAAGAACTTTCATAGATGTTCTCTTGGCTGCAAAGTTCCCTCCACATGGCTCATCATGACAGGCATGTAAAATGTCATAGGTCTCATCTTCCCTAACACATCTCATGATTTGGTCAGGTCCTGTGTAAAATAAACAATCTGCAATCCATGCAAAGTTAAAAATTTTCTCTACCAACAATTATCTTTCTTTTGGTGAGAAGTGTGCTGGAATTTTGTTGGCTGCTAAATAATTTACAATATCTACATACCATGGAGTTTGAGCAGTAATAAAAAAAAGATGTTCATTGGGAAAGCTATCATCAATTACCTCAGGAGTGTCAGGTGTAGGTGTTTGAAGTCTTGACAAGAAATCAGCCACCACATTAGCTTGGCCTAGCTTATCAATAACTGTGATATCGAATTCCTGCAACAATAGGAGCCATCTTGCTAATCTGCTAGATATGACAGGATTATTCATGAGGTACCTTATTGCTGCATGATTTGTATGAACAAATATTTGGTAACTTGTTCAAGGCATATACAACTGCTAGCAATTCTTTCTCTATGACAGTATAGTTTAATTCAAGGCCTTGAAGGTTTTTGCTGATGAAATATATGGCATGCACAATGGAATTCTCTTTTTGTCCTAAAACTTCCCCTATGGCATAATTAGAAGCATTTGTGTGTATATGAAAGGGCAGACTCCACTTTGGTCCTTGAAGAACAAGTGCTTGAGTAAGTAGGTTCTTAAGCTACAGGAAAGATTTGTCATAGGCCTCAGTCTAGTTAAATTCAGAATCCTTGGTCAATAAGGCATATAATGGACTGGCTATTTTACTGAAATCTTTGATAAATCTTCTATAGTATCCAGCATGTTCTAGGAAGCTTCTAACATCCTTTTGTTTTATAGGTGTTGAAAAAGTTAGAATAACTTCTATTTTTGTAGGATCAACTTGAATTCCTGCTTGAGAGACATGATGGCCTAAAACAATTCCCTTTTGCATCATCATAAAACATTTCTCACTATTCAAAGATAAATTTTGTTCCTAACATATTTTCAACACTTTTTCCAAATTGGCTAATGCTTCTTCATAAGTAACTCCATAAGTGGTGAAGTCATCCATGTAGATTTCTATAGAATCATGAGAAATGTTAGCAAAAATACTGATCACTGCCCTTTGAAATGTTGTAGGTGCATTACACAGTCCAAAAGGTAAGACAAAGTAGGAAAAAGTACCCCATGGAATGGTAAAAGTTGTTTTTTCTTGATCCTCAGGGGCAATTCTAATTTGATTATAGCCACTATATCCATCCAAAAATGAGAAATACTTTTTCCTAGACAATGAGTCTAGTACTTGGTCAACAAATGGTAGTGGAAAGTGATCCTTTTTAGTTGTTGTGTTAAGCTCCCTGTAGTCTACACAAACTCTCCATTTTCCACCTTTTTTAGGGACAATCACCAATGGAGATACCCACTGACTGTCTGAAATGGGGTAGATAAAACCAACATCAAGCAATTTTTGGAGCTCTGTTTTAACTATTTCTCTGAGTGCTAGATTTATCCTCCTTTGAGGCTATCTAATAGGTAAATAGTCTTCCTTAATGTAGATCCTATGAGTACAGAGTTGAGGATCTATTCCCTTCATATCCCCATAGTCCCATGCAAAAACTCTGTATTGATCTTACAACATTGTGACTAGGGTAGCTTGTTGAGACTGAGGCAGCTTCTTATTGATGTTCAGACAGCATCCTGGAGACACTTCTACTTGCTTGGTAAGATAATTCATGGAGGCTGTTGAGAAAAGTGGTGTTTGTATTTCATGTGAAAGTAAGTTATGATAAACTTCAGGAGATTCAGGTGGCAGGTTCTCAGAATTTAGTTGTTGCAGGAAACACTGCTGATGACAGCTATCTGTAGCAGATGGGTTACTCAGATTAGGTTTGGACTGCAAAATGTGTAAAAGCAGGTCATCCTCACTCTGAAGCTGTGAAAACAGATTAGTGTGTATCATCATTAGGTGAGCCAATGAATTGACTTCTTCAATTTCCTCTCCTAAATCTGGCCAAATTGGTTGAGACAAGTCTGGCTAAGGCTGGGCAGGTCGATATAAAGCCAATTTCTTTCTTGACTGACCATAAAAAAATTTCATATCTCCTGAACGACATCCTATAAAAGCATCACATGTAGCTAACCATGGTCTACCTAGGATAATAGGATATCCTCCCAAAGTTTCCTTAGTGGACAATATGGTGAAAAAGGAGAATTTGAATGTGTACATTCTTTAGCTGATCCAAAATATCAAAGGTAGGCTCTTCCATAGACTTGGATGTAGTTATTTGCAATCTCTGAGGAAAAGGTAGTTTGACCTGATGCTATAGGATAGGTTCCTCAGGGACAATATCTGATACGGGTATATGTTCTACAGGACCAGAAGGTTGTTCAGAGGCAGAGTCTAGAATCTCTGTAATGACATGTGGCTATGGAGTAGGGAGAGTGGTTCCAGATCTGAGATGAATATCATGAATATTCAGGGCATAAGCTAGATACTAATTGGCTTCTGCAAGACACATAGGTTGTTGTTGTTGCTGCTGCTTATTATTAGGATTTGGCAATGGTTGAGTAGGCATAGGGGTTTATTTTGGAGGGCTAGTATTTGTTGTAGGTGTTGTAGGAGGTGGCATGAGAGCTAGAGGTTGTGGCTACTGAAGCTGCAGGTAGCCAAGGGATTGGTTCTGCCATTGCTGTGGACTTCTCCATTGAGGATTATGCTACCAGTTACCTGGGGGTGGAGTCCATTGTCCTTGTGGCTACTGCCAACCTCCTTGAGGAGATTTCCATTGAGGACTTTGATAGTTAGGCCAGTGAGGTTGAGAAGTATTCCAAGGTGGTGTTGGGCCATATGTAGGTTGCCATTGTTTATTGTAATTAGAATAAGGACTACCAAAATTCAAAGGGTTTTGAGGCATACATTGTCTTTGAGCCCATGGTCGCCTTTGTGTGACGAAGAATATTTGGTCATCATCACCTTCTACCATCTTAAATTTAGTAGGTAACTGCTTAGCCTCTAGGTTAGCCACCATCTTACATCTACAGTCATGTTTCTTTTGTCTACAATGTGGATGGAACTCAGCCAAGATTGCTTCAGCTTCCTCCTGTTTCTTCCAAGCTTGCATAGTATCCAACTATGTAGCCATATTGTTTATGATATCCTGCTTGAAGTCAGACAAAAAAATTGTGATCTCCATCCATGAAACTCCACTAGTAGAAGACTTTCCCACTGTGGTTTGATAACCTCTACCCTTCTTAACAATTTTTTGAGAGTAGTTGAGACATATCTTCTTGATATCATCCCAAGGCAGTTGGGTTATATCTCCTTCTCTCATCAAATCCAGGGCGTCTATACAAGTTTCACTGATTCCTCTTAGAAAAAGTAGTTTCTGAGATTCTTCATTGAGAGTATGGTCTGAATTCTTTTTCAAGGAAAACAAGAATCTTGAGATATAGTCTTCTAGGATTTCATCCTCTTTTTATTGAATTCTAAATATATCATCACCCTTACTACCACTCTTACAATATTCCTTGTATTTCTCAAGAAATTTTGTTTGCATGGCTGCCCAACTATTAACAACACCTCTTCCCAAACTCATAAACCATCTAAGGGCTCCTTCTTTCAAAGTAGCAGGAAACAACTTCAGCTTGTGAGCATCTAAAGTGTAATCATAGCTGTGACAGAGGATATCAAACTCAAACAAGAAAGTTTTTGGGTCCTCTGTAACTAGTCCATAGAACTTGGGAAGTAATGAAGAAGGAATATTTTTAAGGTTATCATTATCTTGCTGAGCAATGATGGGGAATTCAAAAGAAGGAGGTCGATTAGGTGGATTACGTGCCATTTTTTCTTGATGGATTATCAAAGCAAATGGATTTTCTTCAGGCTCTTCGTCAACTAGATCAAATGGTAGTTCAAAAAGCAAGTTTTTAGTAAATGGATTGATATCTTAATCTCCTCCTTCCTCAAATAGATTATAAGCTGATTCAAGATTGTTATCAAGGAATGGAAGGTTAGGGAGGAATCTTCCTAGAATGTCTCTTCTTCTATGCATGCAATAGAGTGAATTTAGAAATGCTTGAATAACAGACTAAACTACTGCTAACAATGACTATGACAGGTTCTTAGCTTGACACCATCCTTGATAACCGCGCCAAAAATGGTCATGCCCACAAAAGGATATAAAAGTCACAACAAATCCTAACCTGGGAATTGGACATTCCAGCAGGCAACTAACATCTTCTTATGGTCATTCATTTACATTGTCAAACCAAGGAACGTATACTTGAAATGGAGCAGCACTGTATGTGCACTAAGAACCAGTTTCAGTCACGATTTACCAAAAATAAATGCATGAAAGGAATTCTACTTATGCAATAGGAATGTAATGCGAAGCCTTCTAAACTTAATCAAAGCAGAAATCATGAAAACTATAACTGAGAAACAAACTATGAATTGGCCTTATGCTGCAGGAACAAACACATGGATGGATTCTCGATGCTGCAAGAACAATATAAGACTAAGTTCGCACTAAAACTTTCAAGAATGAAATTTAACTTATGATCAAAAAGAAAATAAACGACTAACTAACCAACTATAGATACTTACTAAGTAGGCCCCCTTAGTAAGCATCAACTAGTTATGCAAGAATTGAACACAAAACTTCATCAACTTTTATTCATAAACTTAGAATGATATACATTGTTCTGCTCATATCAAAACTAACACAAAAAAACACTATCTCTTATTATAATACTAACTCTTACATATTTTTCTTGCTCACTCACGTAGGAGGAACACTTATTTAAACCAAAAAAACAACTAACTACCTAACTCCAATAGAGAAAGACATGGACATAAATGTATCCTGAAACTGAGGAACATACTTCTCATAAATGAAAGCATATCCATTCAACACGATCTAGAGAGAATTTAGCATTCCACTCTTCCTAGATTTAATGATCATTTAGGTTTCTTCCCAATGACTTGGTTAGAGAGTCTTTGCTGGAACAACTACCTCGACACCGTGCTGCAAATGGACTTTACTGCAAGGCCGAAGTCTGTTGTGCTTGACTCGTTCAT
This sequence comes from Sequoia sempervirens, assembly GCA_007258455.2. Taxonomy (NCBI): domain Eukaryota; kingdom Viridiplantae; phylum Streptophyta; class Pinopsida; order Cupressales; family Cupressaceae; genus Sequoia; species Sequoia sempervirens. Next base: position 66,037,386 of record VDFB02252616.1, read on the forward strand.
TCTCCCTTCAACAACCTGCGATGCACACGGCAATAGAAGTGAAAGAAAACATGTGTGGCAAACAACATGATACATTCATTAATCACATATTAAATCTATCTCATTATTCAAAAACCACATGCATTATATCAGTCATTTGGGAGGTCAAACAGGGTAATTAAGAAGACACATAGAGATGTTAGGCTGCAGGAATATAGGAATGTATTGTTATAGGATACTACCCATTTTTAGATAAAAAGTCTTTAAAATAAAATATTTAAAGCATCCATTAGCAATAAAAGTAGAGATATTAAAAATACATCATGATACTCAAATTATGAGCATATCCTAAGCTCATCACCCACTATGTATACCTAAATACCTTTGATAATTACAATCAAGTACATTGTTAATAGCAGATATCTCTCATGATACCACTTAATAGTAACATTAAATAAGTTGGCAGCTTATTATGTTAATGCTATATGAGTTGAATATGAGAGAGAAGACACCTAAAAAAAAATGAATAACAACAATGTTCCTCCCAAGATTTTATAGTTAAAAGATTGAGTAGTTAATGAATCAACACTGTAAATGTAACACTAATATCCTGTATGAACCAGTGTCTTTATCCAAAGCACAAAGTCAATACCCTTTGATATAACCTGATAAAAATTTAGATAATAACACATATAACCCCAAGAAATATTGCATTACAAAATTTCTCTGTGATTTTCAAGACTATCCCTTCTTACAAATATCCTAGCACATAGTAATTATAAGTTATCAATCTCATATAAGAATTTACATCAATTCATTGAACCAATAAGCAAACATGAAACTGAAGATCCATCAAATAATGACAGAGACAAAAGAAAGAAATCCTTGACTACTTTCAACCATAACTCATAACATACACACAAGGAGAGAGAATAACCATGAAATTTATATTACTCTATATTATAAATTCTATACCATTATCGGTCTTACATGAATAATTATGAACTCCAAAAGAAACTTAAAACAAAGACTCAAAAAATTTCTTTGTATTTTTCTTAATAAAACTAATAGTATCAACTCAAAAAAATTCTAACTCTCATGCTTCTGGTCTTGAATTCCTTCTTATAGAGATGAAGGAGCAAACAAGCCTCATACCAGATAACCCACATGTCATGATCCCATAGGACCTCTTGCAACAATATTACCTTCCTAGTTATTCTTGAGTCTTCAAGTGGAGCAAATAAACATGAGGCAAAATTATCCTCAACTCTTCATGGAAAATAGGTCCCACCTTAAAAGACATCATTAGTTTGTTACAACAGTTACTAGATATTCTCCATGTGCTCAAAATTCCAACTATAAGAAAATCAAAACAACAAAACTTACGAAGCAAGGAAAAGAGAGTAGAAAAAGGTCAAAATGTGTTAATTCACATTAGCACCATGTGCTAATCACTTGAGTTTAAGGAAAGAATAATATTTTACCATGGTACATCAAAAGCCTAATATGTACTATTTTCAAGCTATGTATTATTCTCCTCCTGTCCATTATTCTTCTTATTCATTTTGTATATTTCTCCAACCAAATATTGTATTCTTCTTCAGTGGGCCATTTAACATTCAATAAATCCTGCACCTTAGTAGTATACTAGGAGTACCTTGCATCAATTAAAATCCTGGCTTCCTTAACAAATATATTCATCTTTGTTTCAATCTCCACCATCTTATCAATTTTGAATTGAACAAGATGTAATCCGTGACAGAGAAATGCATCATATCCGCTTCAAGCAACCCTCCCAAATCTTCCTTCTAGGTGTCAAACGGATGCAATTCACCTTTTCAATTAAATATTTGAGGCATATCACGATCTTCCATCTCCTTGAATATTTTCAACTTACTTTGGAACTATATTCCCAACTTTCCATGGAAAGTAGTTACCTCATTTATTGACTCAATAGTTTTCAAAATGTCAGGAATATTTGTGGGTGCCTTGGGATCCTCCTTTATTTTTGGTATCATTTCTTTCAAAGAACTTACCCTAGCAATCCAATTATTCCACTCATTCCTAAAGGCCTCCTGTACTTGTAGATATTTTGTATTTGCTTCATGAATGTTTTTATACATGGCCTATACATCATTAGCCCTGTGGACCAACTTGGTCACCCTGTACTTAAGCACATCCCTAAAAATTTCATTGGCCACCCTAACTATCTCTAATTTGGCTTGCTTGACATTTTCCTTTTCTACAGTTAACTTTTCTCTCAAATCATCAATTATGAGGGCCAAAGTTTCCCTATCTTGTGTAGACATATTAAATGAAGAAGAGGAAGAAGAAGGCCGAGTCACTATCTTTTGGGTAGCTTGAATGGTAGCTCTCATTTGACTCAATTCATTCAAAACCTTATTATATTACTTGACCAAAGATTCATATTTATTTTGAGAAATATGTGTAGTGTCCACACTAAGAATTACAACATGTGCAATTAACTCAGCTTCCTGGAACAGAGTTATGTCAGTAGCTCTTTTGACCACTAATGAACCAATGACTTCTTCAATAGGCCTAACAACCTTATGTTTGCTAGTATTAGGTGCCATAGACCAAATTGCAAGGGTATGCAACTTTGGACTATATCCGGAACCAAATACCTTATTCTCAAGCTCATCTTCAGATATCAAAGCTTGAGGACCTCTTCTAACTACATCATATGCTATGGCAGTTGTGATAGTACATCCTGGTAATAACATGATTCCACTATTTTTAACAATTCTTCAAGCTTCAGTGGGAGTAATAGCTGCAATTTCAGCCTTAATATTCTCTTCCTCTACTTTCTCATCTTCTTTTTGATGAGAAGGTTCAACATTGACTCAAGTTGCTTCTAGTCTCTCTTTTATTTCTCTTTTATTGCCTTACTCCATTGTTGAATCATCAACTCTTGAAACTCTTTAGTCTGCACAAATTTATCATCAGCCAAAAATTCATCACACTCTCTAATTATGGGATCATCATCATTTTCTCTGTCATATTTCCATTGGATAATCCTATCAGGAGGAACATCTGAACTATGAGTCTCCTTATTATGAGGAAGGGGAAATTTTTGCTCATTTCCTCATTTCCTGGCACATGTTCTGCCACTTGTTCTTCCTTGACCTCTTAAACATCTTCAAGTCATTCTGGGATATCCATTTCTTGTTTCTGTCATTGTTTCTCTAAGAGGACTTGGGCTCTATCTATAGCCTCCTTTACTTTTACTTTAAATTCACCAGACTGATAGTCCCTTATCATAGTAAAGGCCCTCTCCAAGTGGTTTGCAATTTCATTGTATGGACTGATGTAGAAGGCATTCTTTTTCATAATCTTCTCCTCAAGGTTTTCCATAGTTGTCCATTCCTTTTTCCTAACCATAACAGCCTCATCACTTGTCAGATTCATTAGTACATCATCTCTATAGAAAAAATCATGATGTATGATGCCTAAGTTCTTTTGTCTTCTCCTTCCCGCCACAAATCTTTTTGGATAAAAAACTCTAACCTCATCGATAGGAATTATGAGATTATTCACCATAGTGCCCAATTTTTCATACCCTTCGAGGGTAGTGACCTTAAAATAAGCAAAAGAATATTGGGGGTTATACCATAAAGCCCTTTTTGTCCTTTCTAAACATTTCATAATCCATAACATCCATTTGCCACATGAGCTCCATGAAAGCCAATCTATCTGAGACATACAAGGGTAAATAATGGGGTGCCACTTTAGCTCCATAAACCTTGATCAAAGTATATTTAGAGTGTACAAACCAGTCATCCCAATTATATGTTGCTACAAAGCCTTGTATATCCTTTGGGTGCATAACACTTCTGATCTCTGGAGAAAGTTTGAATCTAGGTGCCACACCCAATGACTCTAAGATACCATGTCTTACAACATTGGAAAACAAGATGTAGTTGGAATTGGAGCAATCCTAATCCCTAATGTATGTCCACATTTTCACAAGGATGGCCTTATTTTCACTATCCATAACCCTCAAATTTAGTGTCCTTTTCCACTCATAATCTCCTTCCCACAAGAGAATGTACATCAGTAAGGAATAATCTAGGAAAGATAGAGGGAACACTTCCTTTTTCAAATTGAGAAAATCCTCATGCATTTGTTGAGTAACAAAATTAGCATAATCAAAACCAATGTTTTGATTATATTCTTGTATATTTTCCACCATCACCACCAAATAAGGGGCTATTCTAACCTCAAAATCCTGAGCTAGCACTTGGTTAAGACAAATTGCATGTAGGCTTACTATAAATTTTCCCATTGAAAGCATACCGAAACAATTGTCATCCACTCTAGGGTTGGGATTTCTCACCAATTTCGCCAACACTATCAATCAACCTAGTGGTAACAACAACTTGTCTTGTGGGAATTTTACTAATTCATGACCCTCCCTCTTTGATACCTCTAGAAGTTTCTTGCATAATTTTTTTTGTTTCCTTCTTTTCACTTTTGGACTTTGTGGAAGCTACAGGGTTACCAAGGAAAGGGTTAGACATAGCTATTGGTTTGGGCTCAACTTCAGTTGAAGCATGTTGAGTTTTAAGTCTTTTGACCCTATTTTTCTTTGGTTTCCTTTCTGTTCTAACACTAGATTCACTAGGCTCTGGGTCACTCATGTTTGTAATGCAAATGGAGACTAGGGTTTATAATTTCTTACATCCAAACAAAACCCTTCACAATTATGACAGGATAAAACTCTACTATTGAACAAGACACCTTTCTTCACAATTTAGATAGTACTCAATTATCAAATTGAAATCATCAAAAAAGACTAAATTGCACTTTCCACCAATTTTCTTATCAGCTTTCGAGGGAATTCACCTTACTACCTTAAAAAGAAGTATTAGTTTTTCTTACCTAGATGAAAATTGTCACTTTAGTTGTAGATAATTTTTGGAGCTTTCCTTCAAATTCTTCAGTCTCTGGTATTCTTTCCACCAGCCAGTGAATTAGAATGCACAATAAACTAGATATCTACTTTTGGTTACGACCGAGAGGGGAACATGTCACCATTAATATTTGATAGTAATCTCGTGTGAGTGAACTAATAATTAGTCATTCAATTTTAAACCTTGATCGTTGATCCTTCAACTTTAGAATTGTATCGATGGTCAATAATCCACCTCACTACCTTCCTTTTTGCATTATACAATATCCTTAGGATGTTGTGACATTTCCTATTCATGTAGTAGTTGTCGCCAATCCCTGATTCACTTCGTTCTCGTCCATTTTTATCAGCGATGCAAGTGCCTCATTAACAAAATCTCAGCCCTTTAAATCTAAGGCTAGTTTCTTAATCTCATCCATATCCATCGCTCCTCGTTAGTTCAACTTTTCATCTTGACTTCCATTAGCGACAAGAGATGTAAGCACCATAGTTTGACACATACACCTACATAAAAATCAATGACACAAAAGATATCACAAATAGGATGTAGGCAAGTTAGCGAGAGAAAAATCCTCATAAGGGACCATATCGCTCATCGCTAATCATAACCTTAGTGCTTAAAACAAATCCGCGAGATGCAATACAATTGGGAACTCATCACCTCGCTCATCACTAATTGCAAACAATCTCTTCACAACATATTGGCAATGAGTGATGAAACTATGATCATAAAGTGAGAGGTCATCGCTTATCACTATTACAGCTTTAAGAATTCAAAAAATATTAGCAATACATGATCTCTTAAGAACCTTGTACATCGCTAATTACAATCAAAAGTTCAAGGATCAATTCGCGATGAGTGATATCAAAAGATATTACCTCATCGCTCTTTGTTGATTTAAAACATACATTTCAAAAGTGATCAGCGATGAGTGATAAAGACTTAAGGCTGATTGAACTTAAGTGAAAACTTTTAGGAAAGTGCTCAATAATTTGTTTTAAATGAGGGGACCTCCTAGGATGATACAATAGATAAAAAACTTAATAACCCCAAAATCTTTATAATAAAGCTTTCTAAACTCATGATGAGGGAACCAGATGCCTAAGAGAAAATATTTAAAATAGCGACTGGCAACAGGCAATAGGGATTCAACAACAAAATAGAACACTCATTTGATTCCAAGGAAACAAATCCTAAAACCCTTCTAAATGCAACAAGGGTTTAAGATGGGACATAAGAATTAAGGTTCCATCAGGGCAGTTGGACCACATAGGCCTTGTGAGTGAATTTTGGGGCTCCGAAGGTCAAGACAAGATTTGAATCTATGACTTGCCTTTGTATCTTGGCCTCCGTGTTGAGTGGATTGGTGGTGGTTAAAATGGCTCTAATGGGTTTTCATGCGTGAGATAACGAATGTGGGAAAAGCTGTGAAAAATTTTAACAAAAAGTTGAATCTATTTCATGACGCGTTAAAATCTATTTAAGGCATGAGATAGGTTTTCCCTCAAAGTGCATTCACAATATATATAACCTATCAGCTAAAAATGATAAAGTTTCTTTATTAAAAATTGTAAAGTTGCTTTATTAAAAATTATAAAGTTTCTTTATTAAAAATTATAAAGTTTCTTTATTAAAAATTATAAAGTTACTTTATTAAATATTATAAAGTCACTTTATTATATAAACTATGCTTCTAGAAGATTTGAGGAGGTTATTTTGGATTCTTCTAGAAGACATATCTGAGCCTTTAAAAAGAGATGAGAGAAAGTCATTTGAACATCATGTTTTTACTATTTTCTATTAGAGAATTTTGGAGATCTTGTGTATTACAGGTTTAGCTATTTCTAAGGAAAAAAACCTTCAAAAATTAGTAGACTGGATGAAAACCCAACTCTACTTTAAGAAATGAATCCACCCAGGGTTCATCATTGAACACATTTACAAGTTTTATATCATTTTGTAGCTTCAACCAACTAGGGTTTGAAGTTTATTTGTAGATTGAAGACATATATTTATAGATCTGAGTTGTTATCAACCAAGAAAGGGTTTGTTCATTGCATATTTCTTTATTCTTCTTGGGTGGATAGGGTTTGCGACAACTTGGGAGAGTTTTGTTGCCAATTTTTCCAAGTTATTTGCTGATATCATTTTCTATTGCTGGGTGCTAGGGTTTTAACCCTTATTTTGGAGTTTTTAGCATTTTTGGTAGCCAAATCATTTTATAAAAAAATTCTAAATTGGGGTGACTAGGTTTGGCTATTTTTGAAGGCTTTTGGAAGTGGTTTCAAATATTTATCAACTCCAAATTATTTTATATGATTTTTGGTGACATGGATATTGCATAATTTGAAGGATTTCATCATTTTGCACCTAGGGTTTGAAAGAGAAATTCTATACCCAAATTTTAGTGTGTTATTGAAGCTTCTTTCAAAGTTTCATTGCATATCTTACCTTCTTGAGAGCATTTGTACCTTCCACCTTTGGAAAATCACCTTCATCATTTCTCAAATGGCACTGTATTCCATATTTTGGTGTTGAGACATCATCTTTAGATATGAATATAATTGTATTGTGCATGAGGATAATAGTTTATACATTTCATTATAATTTCAGTTTTGATATAAGTTAGATCAAAGTTACATTTGTTCTTATTTTCATATCAAAATTGTATTAGTATTGATTCTTATTGTAAATCCTCATTTATTTGGAGAAATAAGAGGTGGATGTGTGTGTTCTTCCATTTTTTTTCAATCTATGTTTATTTGCTATCATTATATGCAATTGCTTTACAAAAACCAAACTGAAAACAATAAAAAATCTCATCAAAATTTCAAGTGAACACTTAGAACATTATAACTCTTTAGTTGCATGCCAAGTGTTTGAAAAAATGTCAAACAGTCTAAACTAAAAAATTAGGAAGAATAAGTAGAGTATTTTATAGTGGTATTAGATCTTTGATCCTACCAACTTGTGGTGTTAACAACTGCATATCAGATTTCAACAGTTGGTTGATTTGTCTTCTACATTGGAACTATGGATGCAACTATGTTTAATGGTTATATTTGCACCAAGTTTAATGAATATCACTCTCTTTCTAAGAAAATTTGAGATGTTCTCACCTTCAATTAATTTTAAGGTGGACCAAAAGAAGAAGAAGAAATTATGAGAAGAAGTTGTGAGAAGGAAAGAAGAAAAGAAGGAAGAGATGAAAGATGAATTGCTACAAGGTGATTTTCAGCTTACATATGTTCTAGAAAGGGTTGAACAACAATGCTACATTGGTCAAGAAGTAGAGATAAATAGTGAGGAAAGAAAAAAAAATTCATTTCAGTAAAGTGATGAGTTGGAGACTGAAGATCCAAAAAAAGGAGAATTACTTGCATCTTCTACAAGTGGAGTAAACTATACAAAGGCATGAAGCAAGTCCTAATTTTCTAATTTGGAATAGTAGTCCCTTATCTTTGCAGAATCATGAGTTGGCAACCCTTACACATGAATATGATAATGTTATAGAGTCTTCCAATGTTAGCACTCAAGTTTGGTGTGTTAAACATGTGAAATGCATTGTGGATTCAAGCCACCAAGTTTTTTATTTCATACATACTACGATGGAGGATGTTAAGAAGACACAAAATATGTGTGATGTGTTGGTTCCCAAATCAAAAAATCCACTAAATTTTAGAAATAAGCCACATTTCATGCTCAAATCTAGTGTCGATTTGGCCAAAAAAAGGAAATGAGATTGAAACACATTTCCCCTACACTTCAGGCTTTGTAGGACCTAGGGGGTGTAGCAACACCTAAACATTCACACACACACACACACTCAATAGGGTATCACTCAACTGATAATACTCTCACAAGAATATGCCTAGAAACATGAAATATCATTCAACATTGGCTAAGATATTGGGAAAATTTCATTAACTAGCATGGAGAACATGGTAGATACAAGCAATGAATAAAATAGGAAAAATAGAATTGAATGGTTTATTTATATTTTAAGATTTGGGAACAAACTAAAAAGAGAAGATGCACAAGGATTGACTAGTGCCAAGAGAAGGGCTATGGAGTCATATAACTAGGATCTCATCCTGTAATGTTAAACATGTTTTGAAGATCTCTAACAAGACCACTAAAGATTTATCAAATGACCATTCATAGAAATCCATCTGGAAACACAATACTCCCATTACATTCATTGAAACAATTACTCCATTCTTTGAACAAAAGGAAATAAAAAATGCAACTCAAATGCAACAAATGTGCATGAAAAACTCAGATAACCCTTGATTATTGAATTTTAAAAGTATTACATCTCAATCATGGAGATTGTCATTGGATAAAATATATTCATGAAGCATGATTCAAAACACAAAAAACCTCTCAGACTAATGACCAACAGTTATATTTTACCCTAACTTTACAATTTATTTAGAGCTTCTGCCTACCTTGTAGAACTTTCAAAAATTGGACCCCCCTAGAAAATGAGAAAGAATGAGAATATGAAGAAGAAGAAGCAGCCCTAAAATCAATCTGTGGAAGACACCTGGTAGCATTGCTTCCCTTTGATCATAAAACTGCATCTCCACCATTAAAAATCCACTTTACACTTTGCCTTGTCTCCCACCTATGTTTTACCTGCAACTAAATCTGTTTCTTTTTTTCCCATGAAAGCCCCATTTTTCCTCTTTTTATCTTTCCACAATTGAAGAAAAAAAATTCCTGTGCATTTATCCTTTACCTTCACCCAACAACAAAAAATATTTTATTGGTGAAAGCTCCTTACCCGTGCATCTCTTATTTTACTTCACTTGCAACAAAGAATATTGTTTTATGTGAAAACTTTTAACAATTTCACCGGGAACCCCACCTTGCATTTTATATTTTAATGCTTTACCTTTGAACATGAAGGATTTTGCGCATTTTATGTTGAGGCTATTAAAAATATTTACCGGTATTTCACTTTTTAATTCCCAACACAAAAGTTTTTCCATAAAAATTTATTGGACCACTTTAATCTTTTCCCCCCGTGCTCTTATTACTTTTCATCTTACATTACATTTTCACCATTGCTTATTAAAAATAAAAGCCCCAAATTTTATTAGGCACATTTAAAAGATTTTACTGTAGAAAATGGTGAAGTCCTTTTAAAATTTATTGACCACTTAAAAACCCTTCACAATTTATATTTTAATGTGCTTTGTTCACTTCCTTTTGGGACCACCACAAGCCACATGGCAATAGCCCACACACCTTGCTAGAATTTGGAAACTATTATTTTAATATGGTAGGGTTGGTGAGATGGGGTGGATATTCACCCATGTTGCCTCCTACACTAGAACCGTTCGATCAAACTTTTCCCTAGCTTTGATTTGTTGCATTTTCTATGATCATGGTGATGATTGAGCAAGCATGTACAATAGTGAACACTCCATACTATCTCCTTTTCATTGAGGCCATGTGAATGAAATATCACCCAACAAAATTTGGCTGAGCATACAATGTATCATGAATTCCCTATCGTTCTGCCTCATAATGAACTTGAGATGGATAACATTAGCGCACTAGCGCTGAAATAAAATTCCTCAAGAAATTAGAATATGTTTTCACTATGTAAAAACTTCCTTTGCAACATTGATTGAATTCCTTGGCTTGTACAAATGGCTTCCCCTACCTTGCAAACAATGCCTAGTCTCTGCCAATATTCTACAATGCAAATCCACTTGCCATCTCAAGAGGCATTGCTTCATGCATTGGATTCTCCATCAATTTTTTCTTTGGCCTTCACTTCAACCGTGATCTCCCCTTGTGTAGAGAATAATTCATTGGATTTTCTCGCACTAGGCATCAAGTCAAAGATGTCTCCAACATTAGACTTTTGTACCTATGTAAAAAATGCTTTGCAATGTAAAATAGGCCTCCCAAGATGTGCAACCATGTTCCTAGGATTTCTCCACTTTCAACCATATCATAAATTTTATGATCAATGGGAATTTCCACAAGTTGTTCAGTAACTTGGCCATGTTTTGCTTCCTCATAAAATCTAGCTCATAGTCATCATTCCCACTATTGGGAAGTTTTGGATGAAAATATTTTAACATAAAAAATATTCAAGATATGAATGCATTGCACCACCTTCTTATCAATAATATCTTGGAAAATTTTCACAAATCCAGCTGCCATCAACCTTTGTTGATATTTTGTGCCATGCTCAATGCCCTATATTCATGAGGTATCCAAGACTGACTTTCAAATCCTATCATCTGATTCCTCTAGTTTATCACATATAGATTTCACTATTGGCACATCATCCTTAATGAGGAGGTTTTCTTTACTCCCTTGTTCAATACCTCTTGTTCCATAAAGCATATTTCTATCTTCAATAAATTTTGAAGCACTGGACTTTCTAACCTCAAACCCTTGTTGAGAGCTTAAATTTAGATGCTTTCATAATGAGATAAATGAATTAAGTTGATATTAACAATAGAGTTGCTTTTGAACCCATTTTCAGCTTTAGAACCACCTCCCTTTGTACATACCATAGTTGACAGTCATACCAGCAAGCCTCAAGACTCAAGGCTTCTTACAATATAAAACAATTTATTCCATTTTATTTCAAATTCTTTAGCTAGTTGATTCTTCAATTCTCCTAATGAAAACATAGCCATCTAAGCTTGTACTTGCTAAAAGGCTCACTTGATCACCACAAAATGTTATGTCAGTAACTCACTTTTGATACCCATGAAAAAGACATTGTTCTATTTTCTTATTATAAATGTAAATTGTCCCTGATTGAATGCAATAGCCAATAGCCAATATATTGCTTATTTGCTGAAATTTGACTCTCAATATTTAAATTTTGATCTTGATGTTGTAAGACTTTACTCGGAAAAAGTACCAGCTCTGAATCAACTTGTATAAGAATCCAGTCATCTATTCTCTATTTTCATGTTGCCAAGAAGACACAAAATACTTGATGAGTTTTTGTCAATTTGAAATGTATTCCATATAAACTTCATCAATAATTCTAGCATCATCATCTGGCTTCCACTGCAATACTTCTTCATTTGCATGCACATGTTGAGTCCTCTTCTGGGCCCAACTAAAAAAAAATCATTTTGAAATAATTTGTTATGCTAAATTGATTTGAAGCTGCCTTTGAATACATCTGAGGTGAAAAAATGAATTGGGTTGTCATTAAAATTTGCTTTCTATCATATTTGCACTATGATCAAAATAGGTCAAGTGGCCTCTGGAATTGCCCTAGAAAACTAGTCAAACAACCTCTTGGAGCCATGAAAATTCATAGTCATGCAGAAATTTGACCCAGGAATTCAGTGCAACAAATGACTTGGCAAAACAAATCTTGAGGTGTGATATTCAATGCCAAAGTGGATCACTCAAACTTTTCTGCAACTACACCTGTCCAAAACCAATTAAGGCTTACCAATCACCTCCTTGAAAAAATATCAAATCACCTCCTAGGAAGCTACCACTGGAAATATTGGATCATTTAGGTCTTCTGAGTATGTGTGCAAGAGGGCTTTCCTTCAATCCACATTCTTCACAAGATATTAGGGGTCAAAGTTGAACTCCTTGAAACATTCTGGGAATGCAAATGTAAAAACAAAAAAAAATGTTAAAAGGAATAGGGAAATTAAGAGGGCAGAGGGTGAATCATTTGTCACCAAATTAAACTAAAAATTCAACACTTATTAACTTCACAACCACACTATTTTGTTATTAAGTATGAACATGAAATGCAGATAACAGAAAGAAAAATCAACATAGAGAACATCGAATTTTATGTGGAAAACCCAATGAGGGAAAAACCATGGTGAGGATTAGCTCACAATATAAAGAGATAGAAAAAATAAATACAAAGGCTCACTGCCCAAAAGAGGACTCACTAGCCAGATACAAAGGCTCACTACCTATAGAAAGGACTCACTGTCCAACAGGGAGGCTCTTTGCCTACTGATACCAAAGAAAAAAAAAGATCCACCACAACAATTTACACACATACACAACCTTGATTAGAAGATTGTAGAAACCTTCAACTCACTACTTTTAGGAATCTAACACAATGAAGTACTGCTGCCTCAGCTCACTTTCACACACTTCTGATCTTTTGTTTGTGGCTTACTTCATTACTTTTCATCATCCAATTCTTCACAATTCGACTTGCATTTATACCATCTTCAACCTTAAAAACTTTCTCCAAGGTCGACCACAAAAGCTTCATTTCATAAATTCAAATTAGGTTGGCAACTCAACATTCCCGCGGTGGAAAGGAATGAGAGTGGACCAATTAAACACTTAACTAGGACCCAAAAAATAATGTTTCGGATCAACCACATGCTTCCTTAATTAAATTTAATTCTTCATATGAAGTGTAAACACCAGATCAACCAAACCTAATGAAAACACAAACGAACATTGGTGTACATTCTTTTGAATAAGAAGATGACATGTAGATGATGCAACACACTTCATTATGCATGATAACACATCTTAGGTTCCTTCAGATACATCCATAGGAAGTGTAGCAACCTTCAAACAATGAATTCCTTCCATCAGTCCATCTGGACTGTGCAAACACATACAACAACTTTGAAACTCAACTTCTAGATTACCACACCAAAATAATCTTTGCCAGAACCCTGAGAACACCATTATAAGACATATTCTAAATCCATAGGATCTAAAATAGAAAAACAAAGTACTGTGGAGCAAAAACATTTCTCCCAGTCCATAGAAGATCAACTCTACCAAAATAAGCCACACACCAGTGAACACAATTTTCTCATTCCATTAAACCAAAAGCTACAGATCAGTATATATCACCATCAAACTATCAACAATAACTCTTCAAATCTGCACAAGCATAGGATCAACATAGGAGAAATGCGAAGCACAAACCAAAGAACAATTCTAAACACTTACATAACATTGGATTTTCTCTTTATTAATTTTCTCAAAAGCACTTGGAAACCCATCATTTCAGTACGCCTACAACATCATAAGGATATCTCCATGTACTTAAAACATCTCAACAACATCTCAACTATACATGAACAATCTGTAACATATTGAACTATGTTGACATCAATGACAACATTAATGACAACACCACCAAACTTGCTCATACTTGCAACAGTCTTCCCCTTTGTCATTGGTGCCAACACATGATGTGAAAAACCATCAAAGACAACAACCTGCACAATATTCTAGGAGAACACCTTTTCTTCCTTTTCTTACTATTTTTCACATGACATTCTCTCCCCCTTTGACATCAATGGAAAAGATCAAAGGCTTCGATTACTCCCCATTAGAAGTACACCCATACTGCAACAATGAAATACTTTTCTACTCCCCCTACAAAGTAGACCCATTCATTAGTCAAGATAAATGAAGAATATGTGAATTCACTAGACTGATGCACCTTCATGTGTGCCTAGTTCGACGGGCCAATGACCCCCAACCTCTCCCTAAGATACTCAAAAGTATCTTTCGGAAGAGCCTTAGTAAATATATCTACAATTTGTTCCTTTGTTGACACATACTCCAACCTGACTTCATTCTCCAACACCTTCTCTCTCAGGAAATGATATCTAATAGATATGTGTTTTATTCTTGAATGCATCATCGGATTCTTTGAAATATTTATAGCACTTGTGTTGTCATAGAAAATAGTAATAGGCTCATCACATATCACTCCAATGTCTTTCAGAGTTTGCTTCATCCACAAAACCTATGTGTAGTAGGATGTTGCAGCAATATATTCCCCCTTTGTAGTGGATAAATAAATGGAGTCCTATTTCTTACTCAGGAAAGAAACCAATCTTCCGCTAAGAAAGAAAGCACCTCCACTGTTACTCTTATGGTCATCCACACAACCAACCTAATCTACATTGGTATAATAACTCAAGGTGAAATCAGCACCCTTAGGATACCATAAGCCATAATCTGATGTACCTTTAAGATATCTGAATATCCTCTTTATAGATGTCACATGTGCCTCTTTAGGATTTTTTTGAAATTTGGAAACTAAACATACTACATGCATAATATCCGGTCTGGTAGCAATAAGATACAACAACCCACCAATCATAGATTTGTATTTGCTCTGATAAGCTTTAGCAGATTCATCATCTTTACTCAACTTACATCTGATTACCATAGTAGTACTAATTGGTTTGGATTCATCCATTCCAAACTTCTTCAACAGCTCCACATATTTTGATTGTGAAATGAATATCCCTTTATTGGTTTTATTTACTTGAAGACCAAGAAATAAATTCAACTCACCAATCATGGACATTTCAAATTATTTTCACATTTCTTCTAGAAATCTTTTACACATGACTTCATTTTCACCAAAGATGATATCATCAACATAAACTACCACTATCAAAATTTTGTTACCTTGCACTTTGAAGTAAATATTGTTGTCAGCAGAGCCTTTGTAAAATCCTTGTTGTGTCAAGTATCTATCCAATCTTGCATACCAAGCTTTGGGAGCTTGCTTCAGTCCATACAATGCCTTCTTCAACTTACATACCATATCCAATTTTTCAAATAATTCAAATGCTTCAAGTTGTTCCATGTACACTTCTTCCTCTAATTCACCATTCAAAAAAGCTGACTTGACATCCATCTGATATACTTTGAAGTCCATGTGGGTTGAAAATGCCAAAAACATCCTAATAGCTTCCATTCTAGCCACAAGGGAAAATGTTTCTTCAAAATCTATTCCTTCCACTTGTGAGTATCCCTTGCATACTAGTCTTGCTTTGTTTCTTAGAAATTCAATATTTTCATTCAACTTATTTTGGAAAACCCATTTTGAACCAATTACATTCTTATTCACAGGTCTAGGAACTAATTCCCATGTCTGATTCTTTTCTATTTTTTGCAAATCTTCTTTCATAGCTCTAACCCAACTCTCATCTTCACTTGCTTCACACACAGATTTACCTCAGCTGCTACTTTACTTCTTGTCTTTACACCTTCACTCCTATTTCCAATTATCTATTCCTTAGGATGATTCTTCTGCACATACTTAGGAGTCTTAATAGTAGGTTCTGAGATTTCTTCTTCTTCTTCTTACTTTTCTTCTTCCTTCTCCTTACTCTCTTTAGGTACAAGTCCACAGATAGGATCATTAGGTTCAACTTCACTTATATCAATAGGTTTTTTCATGTCCTCATCAACTTTCACATTAGCACTCTCAAAAATCTTCCTCAATCTTTTATTGAAGCATTTGTATGCTTTGCTAGTAATAGAGTACCCAAGAAAAATACCTTCATCACATCTAGCATCAAACTTTCCAAGATTTTAATCATCTCTTTTAATGTAACATCTGCTTCTAAATATCTTAAAGTACTTCAGTAGGAGTCTTACTAGTCCATAACTCAAAAGGAGTCTTTGTGTTGTTGCCTCTAATTTGAACTCTATTAAGAACATAAAAAACAATGTGTATTGCCTCTCTCCAGTACACATCTAGTACATTTGATTCTTTCATCATGGTTCTTGTAGCTTCCTATACCGTCTAATTTTTCCTCTCAACTACCTCATTCTACTGAGGGGTTCTCAAAGCAGAAAACTATCTTTTTATGCCGTGATCTTCACAAAATGTATTAAATTCACTAGAAGTGAATTCTCCACCTCTATCAGATCTCAAACATTTGATTCTCAAGTTCACTTCATTTTCCACTCTTTCCTTGAACACCTTAAACCGATCTAGAGCTTGATTCTTTTCTCTAAGAAAAGCAACCCATGTCATTCGAGAATAATCATAAATAAGGAGCATGAAATACCTATCACCATTTAGGATTCCTATTCTAGTCAGACCACAAAGGTCAATATGAATTAATTCTAGCATTCCAGTAGTAGATTTCTCTTTTCCCTTAAAACCACATCTTGTCTATTTCCCTTATTGACAACTTTTGCAAATAGTATTAGTAGGCTTTGTGATTCTAGGCAGACCTCAGACAACATCTCTTGAACTGATCCTTACTAGATTATCAAATTTTACATGTTCCATTCTCTGACGCCACAACCAACTTTCATTGACTTGAGATACTAGGCATTGACCATCAACACCCTTAAGCTGATAGATGTTTCCATGAGTTATCCTTCCAACAACAACCATATCTCCATATCCTTTTCTAATTTTGCAGGAATTATTTTGAAACACAAGTTTAAAATCATTACTACACATTTCTCCAACACTCAAAAGGTTATACCTCAAACCCTTTACATAATATACATTATCAGTGTTGTGACTTCCATCAAAACTAATTGAACCTTTTCCAACAATCTTTGCTCTTGAATCATCACCAAACATCACCAAACCACCATCATGCTTTTCAAGTTTAGTGAACTTACTTTTATCTTTGGTCATGTGATTAGAGCATCCACTTCCAATAATCTAGTAGTCTTCATCCTATCTAGCATGAAATGTGATGACCAAAGTACCTTCCATCTCATTCTTTTTGTTCTCTAGAACATTATTTTTTGCAAATTTTCTAGGGTTAACAGATACAGATTTATTCTCCAAAGGTAAAAAAAAGCATTCACTATCATCACCCTCATAATCAGATTCATCATCAGAGATTATGGCTTCTTCTTTAACATAATACAACTTCTTATATTTCTTATCCTTTCCATCCTTATCTTTGTGATCCTTGTTCTTCTTATGTATAGCTATATTAGGACATCTTGAAGCATAATGACCAATATTGCCACAACTAAAACATTTAAAGGGAAACATACCTTTAGACTTACTAGTAACTTTCTTCAACTTTATGGTAAAATTCACTTCCAACTCATTAGAACCATCACTATCGAGATCATCCTTAGTCTTTGTTGCTTTAAATGATGTCTCAAGTTCAACCCTCTAGATATAGCTTTCAAAATCTTCACCTTCTTCCATTTTCAAATTCTCATATCTACACTTTGTTGTCAGCTTCTTTGTCAATTTCACTCTATCATTTCCTTCATAAAGATCTTCCAACTTCTTCCAAACTTCATAAGCAGTGTCCAAAGAAGGAACCTTAGTTTACTCAGTTTTAGATAGAGCACTAAAAATAACATACCTTTCCTTCTCATTCTCCTCATAAGTAGAAACCTCATATGTAGTAGTAAGACCACTTGTCAAAGCAACATACTTTGTCTCAATAGCGTTCCAAGTCTTGTAACCAAGAGAAATAATATATCCTCTCATATGAAGTTTATAGTCACTATAATCAGATCCATCGAACATAGGGATCACCAAATTATGTGCCATCAAATCTTCCTTAAGTGGTTAAGCTCTACACCAAGGAACAAAATCTTTGATACCAATTGTTAAAAGGAATAGGATGACTAAGAAGGGGGGTTAATAATTTGTCACCAAATTAAACTCAAAACTTCAACACTTATTAACTTCACAACGACATTGTTTTGTTATTAAGTATGAACATGAAATGTAGATAACAAAAAGCAAAATCAATATAGAGAACACTATATTTTATGTGGAAAACCCAATGAGGAAAAAACCATGGTGAGGATTAGCTCACAATATAAAGAGATAGAAAAACCAAATACAAAGGCTCACTACCTATAGAAAGGAATCACTGTCCAATAGGGAGGCTCATTGCCTACTAATACAAAAGAAAACAAAATATCTGCCACAACAATTTACACACATCCACAGCCTTGATCAGAAGATTGCATAAACCTTTAGCTCACTACTTTTAGGAATCTAACACAATGAAATACTGCTTCCTCAACTCACTTTCACACACTTCTGCTCTTTTATTTGTGGCTTACTTTGTTACTTTGCAACATCCAATTCTTTGAAATTTGACTTGAATTTATACCATCTTCAACCTTATAAAATTTCTCTAAGGTTGGCCACAAAAGCTTCATTTTATAAATTCAAATTAGGTTGGCAACTCAACATTCCTGCGATGGAAAGGAATGAGAGTGGACCAATTAAACACTTAACCAAGACCCAAAATATAATATCTCGAATCAACCACACACTTCCTTAATTAAATTTAATTCTTCACATGAAGTGTAAACACCAGGTTGGCCAAACCTAATGAAAACACAAATGAATATTGATGTACATGCTTTCCAACAAGAAGATGACACATAGATGATGCAACATGCTTCATTATGCATGAGAACACATCTTAGGTTCCTTTAGATACATCTATAGCAAGTGTAGCAACCTTCAAATAACAAACTCCTTCCATCAGTCCATCCAAACTGTGCAAACATATACAACTTTGAAACTCAACTTCTGGATCATCAAACCACAAGCATCTTTTCTAGAACCCAGAGAAATCCATTATAAGACACATTCTAGATCCATAAGATCTGAAATAGAACAATGAAGGATTGTGGAGGAAAAACATTTCTCCTAGTCCACAAAAGATCAACTTTGCTAGAATAGTTCACACACGAGTGAACACAATTTTCACATTACATTAAACGAAAAGCTACAAATTAGTACATATCACCATCGAACTATAAAAAAAACTCTTCATATCTATAAAATCATAGGATCAACACTAGAGAATTTTGGAGCACATACCAGAGCATAATTTTGAACACTTTCATAACATTGACTTCTATCTTCATTAATTTTCTCAAAAGCACTTGGAAACCCATCATTTCAGCACATCTGCAACATCATAAGGATAGCTCCATGTACTCACTACATCTCAACTATACATGCACAATCTATAGCAAACTGAACTGTGTTGACATCAATGACAACATTAATGACAACACCAACAAACTTGCTCATACTTGCAACACAAACTACATTTTCTTTTGACTTGGTAAAAATATCAAACTTGATCCCAAGGCTTTGAAACCAAACCAGGGAGAATATGAATGTGAGTGGAATGAAGGGAACCAATCCATTTTTCTTGAAAATAATCCAGCTACGAAATATCAATATGAACAAGAGGCCACTTCACAGGACTGAGAGTTTGCAAACAACAAAATAGTCCCAAAACCCTCCATCTTTGCATTTCAAAATCATGTCAAAACTCATCATGAGAAGCTAAAATCAGACACACATGTTCACATGTGTCAAATGAATACACTTACCAAGGGTTTTGACATGAAATTCAACTAGATCCGAATTATGACCCTCCAAAATAGGTCACTGGGGAAGATTTTTCAGGTGCATTTCTAAGTGTTTAGAGAAAAAAATTCATTATGGGCATTTCAAATTTGTGAAATTTGAAGGTGCCATCATGATGGATGGTTACAAAAAGACAGTAAGGAAAAGTTATTAGCTATCCAAGCAAAACAACATCTAGAAGGAATCAAGGAACACTTCAATCATATAGATCAATCAAGATATTGAAGTGAAGCCTATCTTAGATCACTAATTATTTCAAGGTAAGAAGAAATGGAGATGGATTATACAAGGGATGAGCCTCTTGAGTATAGGAAGAAAGAAGAATATGTAGATGTGTGTGAACAAGAGAATAGGTATTAAAATTTTGTTTGGGTATCTAATTTGCATCATGAGGTTCATAAGGCTCCTCTTTTGAAGAGTCATTTGAAGGATCACATCAAAGATATGGATGGAATTATGGAGCATACACTCTATGGATCATTCGGTAGTATTATTCCTCCATATGTAGATGAAGATATGGGTGATGTAGATTTGGTTTGGTCTTTGATCATTCATGGATAAATTGAAGAGTTTTCTCATGATGGGTCTCACCATGTTGATAAATCTTTGGTAGATTATGTATCTACTCTATTTCAGATATTTGTGATACACTCCATGGAGACACTTGCAATTGTTGGGCATAATTAGGAGGTGAAGCTAAACTATGACACAAGAACTTGGAGTTTGTATAATGAGGCTATTAATTCTATTCAGAGCTTTTTAACCAAGTTTCCAAATGAGAGACCTCTCATTGTTGCACCTAAAGTTATTTTATGTTCTTGGATGATTAAATTCAAGAAATGGCAAGTGGAGGAGATTCCTATGCACAATTTATATGAGGATGATTTTCAGATTTGGGATCCAGGAATTCACATGATTAATGGAACCTTTCCCAAGTTGTTGTAGAATGATAGTTATATTAGAGTAGCGTAGTGGATGGGTGAAGTAGTATTTTAGAGATTGATATGAGATATTGGTATTCAACTTTGACATGCAAGTGAAAATTGCTTGAAGGAAAGCAATCTCTGGGAAGGGAGGACTATAATGTCCCTAAATTTTTGGTAAAGTGACTTAATTAAATTAATTGATTAAAGTGTCCTAAATTAATATTATTTCAAAAGGACGACTTTAATTGATTAATTTAATTCAAAATAAAGTAGAAATTACAAAATATTATGAGTCACTTTTACTAAATATTGTCATATCACTTGATTAAATAAATTTCTCTTCTAGAAGTTGGAGTTAGTTACATTTGGATTCTTCTAGAAGTTTCAATGAAGCCTTTAAAAGGAGGAATAAGGAAAGCATTTGGGCATCCATTGTTGAGTTGATAATTCATTGAATTATTGCAAAGGCTTGAGCTACAGGTTCAACTTGTTTTTTGAGGATGTAAACCCTTGGAAAGGTTTTGAGGGTTGGACAAAAACCCTATTCCTTTGGTGGGTCTACTTTAGGATTCCTATTGAGCTTAATTAGTTTCAATTTAGAGCTTCAAGAATTGATTTGTCGAGGAGAGTGACTTTTGGGGAAATTTCATGAGTCTTCTTTGAAGACAAATTTCCAATTTTATGTGATAAATTAGGTGCAATCGATATTTTGATATTTTAATAAGTGGTTATCTAAATATCTAGTGGTTTATGGTAATTTTTCATATTGAAGGGTTTTGTAGTTTGAGGTATTCAAATTTCTATATTATTCTAAGTTTATATTTGCATATATATAAAATAATAATCATTTCAAATTAGACCATTGAATTAGTTTGACAAATAACATTGTCAAATTAGAAAGGGAAATTGGAAAATATCATTTACAAGGGTAGGGGATATTACACAGGGTATTTGAATGCCATCAAGTGCAACAAGAGGATGGGAAGAGTAAGACTGGGAGAACATTTACCACAAATGTTGAAGAAGAGAATGAGATAGCATACCTAGAGGATGGAGAGGCTCTTATGCTGAGGAGAGTGCTCTTAAAGCTAGAAAAGGAGCTACAAGAACTCGTACAAAGGAGGAGTTTGTTCAAAACCATTTGCAAAGCAAGGGGAAAGTGTTTCATTGTGATTGTGGACAATGGTAGCATAGACAATTTGGTATCCCAAGAAATGGTAGAGAAGATAAGTTTGGAGAAAACAAAATTCCAAACCCCTATAGGGTTACGTGGTTGTAAAAGGGCCATCAAATTTTGGTGAATGAACAATGTCTAGTCATTTTTTCAGATTGGTAATTATGGAGATGAGATTATTTGTAATGTGTTGCATATAGATGCTTTTCATATTCTTCTAGATAGGGCATGGAAATATGATAGGAAGGACATATATGATGGTGAAGTCAACACTTATACAATAACCAAAGATGAAAAGAAATATGTTATCAAACCCATGAGGGAGAAACATAAGGAAGTGGATAGTGATACTAAAGTATCCGTAGTACTAGAGAAACAACTTCTAAAGAATATTCCAACGGTAGAGATGTGTTATGCCTTGGTTTCTCATCCAAAATAAGTTGGGATAGTAAAAGAAGAGCCATAAATACCCATGGATATCAAAGGTATGGTGGAGCATGAAGCATAAAAACAACTCCTTGGTAAGTTTGAAATTATTTTAGATGAAATTTTTAATCATTTAAAATATCTTAGAGATATTTTACAATGATTAAAGGAAGAAAATTTTCTTGATAATTTTAAGAAATTTAATTTTATGGAAGAGAAGTCACAAACAGGCACCAAGAGACACAAACAACATGTTGATTTCATAAGGAGAAGACAAGAATTTAAGGGGAAAGGCCCGATTTTAGCTCATCAACAAAAGGAGAGGTTTTTGAAAGGAAAAAGTGGGAGTGTTTCAGATTTCCTTGACACAACATGAAGGGTGCAACAATTACTTGAAAGGAAGAATAAGGGTATTGATAAATCGATGTATTAAGTGGCATTCAGGAAGTCATCAAGCAAAGAAAACAAGGATTATTTGAAAAAATGGAATTGGAGAGATATAGAAGGGGAAACATGGGTTTGGAAACCCAAAATCACATGAATGCTCATGAGCTCCAATGCATGAAATATTTTTTCTTACCCAGGGTGTTTGATGCAAGAGCATCTGGGTGCATGGGCGATCATGCACAACCAATTTTTTTTATTTTTTCTTACATTTTCTCAATTTTGGTGTGTTGTTGGTCTTATAGTCATGAAATAATTATCCTTCATTCCTTCAGCTATTTCTAATGCACCCCCCCTTTTCTACACTTTTTTTTGGCATCATTTTTAAATGCAATGTTTATGCATTTGATGTAAATTCAAATTAAATTTGGGAAACCAAGTCCCACACCCAAGTTGGGAGAATGAATTTTTTATTATTTTGTAACTCCCATGAATAAATTAAAGAATTGAAATAAATGTTTTCCAATGGTGCTTAGTGGTCGGGAGTGGAGGAGTACGAAGGAGCTATTGAGTGTCAATTTGGGAAAAGATTTAAATTTTTCCTAGGAAAACAATCAAAGGAGATGAATACATGATACCCATTCCCAAGAAGGAGTAATGAACATTTTTTATGTTTGATTGGCATTTTATGGGGAGAGGGAGATTGTCTAAGTCATAACTATGAGACCTAGTCTTTTTAAACTACACATAAATTTCAAATTTCATAATGAAATGGATAAATTCAAAATGTTCTAGAAATTTAGGAAGGAGACACATAAAACCCATAAACTATTTTATAAAATTCATACGAATAAGGGAGAAATGATAGGTAGAAAGGGATGAGTTTACGAAGTTGTTGAATTTTGGTCCATTTCCATAACTTTCTAGAAACTTTGCATATTTTTTCTTAATATTTCCTATAGATGATTGTTGTTGCCAATGGAGCTTTCATGGAGGATTTAATTGTTGATCTTTCAAACATGTAGACTTCCAATATATCTTTGAATGCAAATGAATATTCTTGTGTTGGATATTTTGTGTAAATATTGCTTAAGTGTTGATTTTTTTTGAAAGGAGGCTACAACAATTAAAAAACCTCTTTGGTTTCTCAATTGTTGAACTGCATCAACAAGTTTAATTGAGGAAAAAATGGTTGCAAGATAAATGTAGCAATAAATAGTTTCCAAAAAATTATTTGAAAAAATGCCAAATGTATATAGAGAAGGAAATGAACCTTTTAATAGATAAAATACATGGTAGATGACATTTTTAAACTACAAGTAAGATGGGTATTTACCCATATGTGAAATTTTTTCACATAAAAGTTAAAATGTAGTAGTTAATGATGTTTTACATATAGGTAAAAAAGTTGCATGAAATTTCAATCAAAGTAGAGAAGAATAGACTTTAGTTACAAATGAATGCAAATGAGAGGAAAAGTGATGATTAAGATGCTATAGCATATTCCAAAATCCAAATTGAACTACAAAATTTGAGGGTTCAACTTGTGCTAGGTATCAAGTGGTTAATGAATATGAGATGTTCCCTATTCTTTATAATGTATTTTTTGTATCATTTCAAAAGTTTTTTTCTATTTGTGAAAGTTTTAAAACAGGAAAAATATTTTGTATAGGGATGTGAAGGTTCTTTATATTAGGTGAAGGTCCATGTATATAGGTCATCACATCATAGTGTTGTTGTATCTTTATTTGTGGCATATATGAATATGCATTTCTTTGTAGTTATCTCCAAGCTGAAATTTAATGTTGTTTGACTAGGAATAATCAAGAATTATTTCTTTATTTCTACACAATTTTTGTAGAGAACTATTTTCATTATTGCTTCATTATTGATTAAAACAAAGTTACCTAGTTTCCAATGTTAAATTTAAGAAGACAATTTGATTCAATGTGAAGAGCGCCAAACTAGAGTTTGCAACCCTTTGAATTTTCAATCTCTACACACAAAGACCAACAGAAAAACCTAGAAAAGAAAAGAAATATTGCTTATTTTAGATCCTCAAGATCACTCTAAAGTGCAAGAGAAGACCATACATAAGTAGATCTTGGGAATTAAAATAAAATGGTTCATTTTAGATACCAAATCAAAATGTGAATGGTAAATTTTAGGCCCCAATCAAATGTGTGAAAACATGCAAAACAAGATGGTCTAAGGAAATATAAAATAATTTTATAATACAACAAATAGATGTTTCGAAAAAGATATGCTCATCACAAGGTTGAAATTTTTAGTTTTTTTTATTTTCACCTAGTCAAACTATATTTGATTATTTTACAATATTTTCAGTCCCAAAATTAAAAATGTAAAGAATAAACCCCTACTAAGATTATGAGATCTTTCCAAAAATATAAAAATATCAAAAAAATTCCTTACTTTGTGCCACAATAAGTAGATTTATGGTGAAACCCTAATTGCCAAAGATATGATTTTTGGTTACTATTTTGACTTGAAAAATTAAAATATAAAGAATAGACCCCTATTTAATTTTTACAATATGGGTTAGTGCAAGATCATGGGGGTCTAAACTAGGCCCTTAAGTGGCAATTTTTTTAAAAAAAATAGAGTTAGGCACCTGGACATGGAAATTTGAATAGGTTATTAACATAATTTGAAAAATATGTAAGAACAAAATTTATATAAAATCAAAAGTAGTTTCTATGATACTAGTTCTTTTTTGGAAAAAAAGAAAATATATTTGGTGAAATTTTTTCAATGCAGTAGTACAAAATTTTTAGGAAAAAATAAAAAACAGGTGTATGTTTGACCAACCTAAGTACACAATTTTTTTTGAAACTTTCAATATAAGCAAAGGACACAAGACCAGATGATTTGCATCTTTTTCGTAATTTTTTTGCAAGTAAATAATTATTTATGATTTTTTTATTAGATTTTTTTTAAAAATATCAAAAATTGTTTGTATGACCACCATAACTTGGTAAAAAAATTATGAAATTCAATTTTTATTTTTTTATCCTATAGTATGGGAAGTATAGAATGTGCCACATCTTTTGGATTCAAAAAACGTGAAATCATTTGAGAATTATAGACATTTTCAATCAAATTATCAATCAGAACTTTAGTCATAATGCATGTAGAAAATCAATTATAATTATCTATTAATTGGTGGAAAGTTGAAAATTTTCTCAATAAACTCTTCATTTCATCAAATTTAGATGAAAAAAGTCATCAATCATTTTTTTTCATATCACCAGTTTTGGATCCCCATGATCCTGCACTCACCCATATTTCCAAAAATATAAATATTTATAAAATATTCACTAATTTGTGACCTAAAATGAAATTTATTAAAAACCCTAGAATACTAATAACTCACCAAATATTGATGATCTAAACCTGATTTTTTATTGGACCATCTTGAGATCATCCACAACCTTTAGTAAAAATTATGTAGAAAAATTTGCAGCCATTTGAAAGATATGATGAAATCTTTCAAATCCTATAGTTTTTTTGTCAACCCCCAAAATTTAACTAAAACAAAAAATTCTGCATAAAAGAGCCAAAAACAAGCAAGATAGGGTTAGCATATAACCTTCAAAAATAAAGATCTAATAGGGATTTGGGTTCCACCAGATGTGCTAAAATGTGTTGTGATGAAAATGAGAATCATAAATAGTAATAATAGAATGAAAGTACAAAATTCACACTTTAACAATAATCCAATAAATCCTAAGATCTAGGCATAAAACCAAATGATAAACAATAATACCATAGCAAAGAACTTAGATTTCTATATCATTTCTTTAATAAGTACTTGAATTCTTGATGTAGATTTCTCTCAATTTTTTAGCATAACCTTGATATCAACATGAAAGAATGAAGACTTGATGCTTGATAATGGATTCTTGATAGATACTTGCTTGATAATGATATCTTGATAATGATAACTTGATAATGCTAGCTTGATAATGTTTGATAGTAAAAGGGCTAAGATTTTATCATGAGAGTGCTAGGGGTGTTTTTTGATAAATGTATAAAAGATTCTTATTTATATGTTTCACTTGATGCTTGATCAA
Organism: Sequoia sempervirens; assembly: GCA_007258455.2. Classification (NCBI taxonomy): domain Eukaryota; kingdom Viridiplantae; phylum Streptophyta; class Pinopsida; order Cupressales; family Cupressaceae; genus Sequoia; species Sequoia sempervirens. Next base: position 66,064,457 of record VDFB02252616.1, read on the forward strand.
TTGTGGAGATTAATTTGAAATATCAATGGATAGGAAAATTCAAGATAGGGTAAGAGAAAAATTTGAATTTGATGGAGGGAAAGTTAGAAGAATTAAATAAATAAATTTATTTAGTTCAAAATGATAGTTAGAGAAATAAATAAATATTAATTTATTTATTTTAGAAAAAATATGTAATTTAAATAAACTATTTTAATTTATTTAAAAGACTAGTATTAGATAATTTTTTTAAATTTTTTTTATTTAATTATAAATAAAAAGATTTAATTTATTTAAAAGAGGAGTGTTAGCTAATTAAATAATTTTTCAAAATTATTTAATTATGGAGGTTCAAAAAGATAATTTAATTTAGATTTTAATTAATGTTGGAGGGAAAATTATAAATGATGAATTAATAAAATTATTAAAAATTAATATAGATAGGATAAAAAGATACAAAAAAGATATTGGTTTCAGTGGGTTCAGAAATTGTTGAAGAAATAGTAGATGAAGTCTTGGAGGAAGGTTCCTTTTGGGATTGGGACAATAATGTTGGTAAAGGGGAAATTACTTGTTTCAAACAGAAGGCTCGGAAAAATCAGGGGGCAGTTGTAAGTGATACTGATATGATTGATTCACAGCCTTTGGCTATGTCCCAAAATTTGTTGTTATCACAAAAGGAAAATGTATTGAAAGAATCACAATCACAAGAATTGAGGGAATATGTAGGTGAAGACATAAGAGACTCCTTAGAATTTGACTATTCACAATCTCTTTCCATATCTCAGACTCCTTATCAACCATCCTTGAAGAAATCTCCAGGTAAGAGAGGCTGCAAGTCAAAGTTCACAAAATTGCAAGAGGAAATAGAAGTAGGGAAACAAGATACTTTACATGATTCCATGGTATCTTCAGCAAATAAGCATCCGAGGAGAGCATGCTAGTCTCCTTGGGTCCAATGATTCTTTCATGGAATGTCAGGGGCATTAATGCCCCTAATAAGCGAGCTCACATCAAGTGTCAAATTGATGGATGTAGAACTGACGTTATCCTTCTCCAGGAAACTAAAACCTCAGATGATACATATAAATTGACAATTCAAAAATGGCATATGTGGAATTTGAAGCATTCCCCTGCTCAAAGGGGCCTCGGGGGGATTAGTTGCACTATGGAATCCAAAGCTAATTTCTGTGGTATTGCTTAGAAATGAAAATAACTAGCAGCTATTGGAAGTGACTAAATTTGATATAAAATTTTGCCTTTTCAACATTTATGGCCCATCATCCACAGTGGAAAAGAAGCATCTTTGGGATCACCTCACTCAAGCTATTTTGAATCTGGGAGATGCGAAAGTTATTTTGGTAGGAGATTTTAATGCCATAACATCACTCCAAGACAAGATTGGGGGTATTAGTCCTCCACTCAAAGTAATGGCTGATTTTAGCTCTTTCATCAACACGAAATATTTGAGGGGAATTATGCTAGTCAAGGGAAAGTTCACTTGGACTAACTGAAGAAAGGGTTTCCTTCAGATTGTTGTAAGATTGGATAGATATCTTCTCTCTTCAAATTGGTTTAATTTGCTCCACCAGTTTACATCTGAGATATTGCCTTTTCCTGATTCTGATCATTGTGCAATTTCCCTTAGTGTATCAAATATAACTTCCCCTTCTTTCAAATCATCATTTAAGTTTGAAAGCATGAGGCTGAAAGATCCTATTTTTTTAGATATGATTCATCAATGTTGGATTTTTGCCCCTTATGAGCCTGGAACAATGATGTTTCAGTTGTGTAAAAAGCTGGTGTATATTAAACAACTCATGAAATGGAACAAGGAGACTTTTAAAAACATATTTCAACAAAAAGAGCTCATTCATAAAGAATTGGAAGATTTTCATGCACTAATTATCCAATGGTGTTTGGATGAATCACTATATGAGAAACAAAAGAAGTTGCAAGTGGATTGAGAGGAGCAGTGTGCAAGAGAGGAATCCTACTGGAGACAGAAATCACGGGAACTGCATGGTTAAGAGAGGGTGATACAAACACTAAGTATTTTCATGCATATACCCAAACAAAAAGAGTTGCTAAGGTTGTTCAAGTTGTTAAGGAGATTCCCACAGGTAATTGGATTTCCAAAGAGGAAGACATAAGAAGAGAATGTGTCAAATTTTTTTTTGATCTCTTAGCTACCCCTCAGGATAGAATTGAGCAAAATGAAAAGGATGAGGAGGAATCATTGGAATCAATTTTGACATTTATATCTGCAAAGGAGAATGAAGAGTTATTAAAACCATTCACAATAGAGGAACTTAAAAAGGTAATCTTTTCTTTTCTGCCAGATAAAGCTCCTGGGCCAAATGGTTTTACTACACTCTTTTTCCAAAAATGTTGGGAAATTGTGTGTTATGATCTTTTATGGGCAATCGAATCAAGAAGAACTGGGACTTTTCTTAAACAATTTAATGTAACCAATATAGTCATTATTCCCAATGTTAGTGATCCCTCATCCTTTATGGAATATAGACCAATATCTTTGTGTAACACAATCTATAAGATCTTTTCCAAGGCAATATATTTGAGGTTACAACCTATTATCCCTAGAATAATTTCCCAAGAACAGTGGGGCTTTGTTCTAGGAATAGAAACATATGAAGGGGCTATTGTGGCTCATGAGACCTTGTACTCTATGATAGTAATGCTAAAATTAGATATGATGAAGGTGTATGATAAGGTTAATTAGAGCTTTTTGAGGAAATTAATGCTAAAAATTGGATTCTTTGTGAGATGGTGTAGATGGATAATTGCATACCTCTCAGGGGATAAATTTTCAATAATTCTTAATAAATGGGATCCTCTCTCCCCTTTCTTGTTTATCATCATGGTAGAGCTGTTGAGAAAATTTATTATCAAAAAATACACTCTTGGATTATGGAAAGGGATACAGATTGAAAACATAAATTTAGTAGTTACTCACTCTCTTTTTGCGGATGATACAAACTTATTTGGGGAAGCAATATTGGAAGAAGCAAATAAAATCAAAGAGGTTTTAAATAAATATTCCTTAGCATCAGGTCAGCGGATAAATGCCTCAAATTCCAAAATTAACATCTTCAATACAAGTGAGACCAATGAGAAGAAGATAGTCAATATTTTGGGATTTCAAAAAGCAACTTTGTTGTGTTCATATCTAGGGATACCATTCATTGCAGGGCCAAATAAAGTAGTGTACTGGGGTAAAGTAATTGAAAGGCTTAAATCAAGGATATTGATATGGAAGGCTAGATGGTTGTCTCTAGCTGGTAGAATTTTATTAGTTAAAGTTATGCTCTCTTCAATTCCCAACTATTTTCTTTTAGTATTAAAGGCTCCAAAGTCTTTTATTGAAGAAATTGAGAGAGTGATCAAAGCTTCATTTGGAAAGGTAATATGGATGTTCAAAAGAAGGTGCCTCTAATATCCCTTGAAGCTATGTCTCAAGAAAAATCTCAAGGAGGGGCGGGTATTTTGAATCTCTCAAAGTGGAATAAAGCCCCACAAGAATCTTCACGATTGTTAATCCTCCAAAAGGGTCAGCCATTTGGAATTTTCTGATTTCTTGTAGGAAATTAGTAGTTTCATATATTTCATGGGAGGTAAATAATGGCCAAAGTGTCAAATTTTGGACGGATTCTTGGAATGGCAATCCCCCATTGCAAAATAATCCAGATCTTCTTCCAGTAATGGAAATACTTAAGGATGCTTGGGGAGAATACTTATTGGATTATGTTCATTTAGTTGACCCTAATTTAGGTAAGGTAACCTAGAAGAAAATATCATATCCCTCTTTGTCTCCCCAATAGTGTTGTGTTCTACAGAATGTCCTGGAAGCTAGAATGGTATATTTCTCTTTGAAGTCAGATAAATTGAAATGGGCTCCTTCAAGGGATGGAAATTACATGGCCAGACAAGGTTGTAAGGCTTTAAATCAGAATTCAAGGCATCTTCTTACCCAAAGGACCTACTCATTTTGTTGGGATACTAAATTCTTACCCAAGGCAGGGAGTTTTGCATGGTTGGCATTGAGGAAGTGTATCTTAACCAATGATTAGTTAGCTAAATTAAAAATAACTAATCCTTTCATGTGTCCTTTGTGCAATGAGGAATTTGAGGACGTTGATCACCTAGATTTATATGATGTAAGTTTGCACAAAAAATTTGGGAGTTTATTCTTAATAAGCTTAATTTTTACACTCCCTTACCAAATTCCCTATGGGACTTGTTCCAAAGCTGGCTAGTTCTTTACAAATCTTCATTCTTTGCTTGCATATGGAGATTATTACTAGCTCTAGTAATATGGAATCTTTGGTGGGAAAGAAATTTGCGCATATTTAGGAAAGTATCCTCTTCAAATGATGTTGTGAATGTTAAAATTGAGAAAGCAGTCTTTGAGGTAGTAAATGAGAGTGTCCAAGAAGTCAAAGACATAAGCTCCTCCTTTACTAACTAGGACAACAATATCTTGTAGAATTGGAAGTATGTAAAACTACCTTTCCTAGGAAGCCTATTGCAATCAAAATATGAGAAGTGTAATATAAAACATGTAAAATGGAAGGCTCCCCAGGTTGGTTTTATGAAGTTGAACTTCAATGGTGCTTCAAAAGGAAATTCAGGAGAATCAGGGGTAGGTATTTGCTTGCATGACTCACAGGGTAAGGTTTTAGCTTTATGCTCAAAATATCTTCACAAAGGTTCTAAGAATCTAGTTGAATCTAGAGCTTTGTTAATAGGGATGGAAATGGCTTTGGAGATGGGTATTGAGGACCTTCATATGAAGGAGACTCCCTTTCGATAGTTAACACTTGTAAAGAAAAGAAAATTCAAAACTAGAGTCTTCAATACATTCTTCAAAGAGTATGGGAACTGCTTGATAATTTTCAGAACTATAATATTACACATACTTATAGAGAAGGAAACAATCTAGTAGACTATCTAGCTAACTTGGGTAGCTCAAAGTAGAAAATATATATTTTAGCTGATCTCTCTCCAATTGCAGATTTTCCCCATCTAGTAGAAATTGTTAATTAGGAAGTTCTACAACTACAGAAAGGGTCAATATCCCAAGTATAATGGAAGGTTATTCATCAAACAATATTGATATTTTGTATTGTCAATAATGGATGGGAAATTAAATGTCTTGTCAAATATGGAAGGGCAATTCAAATGACTTGGTTTGATATTAAATTCAGCATTGCTATGTAATAACTACGATTTCATTTTACATAAAAAATTCCTTTGCAATGTAGTGATTAAGATTTTCTCCTGGAGGTGTTTGTGTTTCCATCATTGGTACTTCCAAAGTAAACTCATTTTCTCTAGTGGATGTTGCGAAATGCTTATGAATTGGTGATGGGATAGGCCATATATTACATTGCTAAATATTTCCACCTCTCCAGCAAATGATGGAGTATCCCATGACATAGAGCTTCAAGGTACCTATAGATGTGTTGAAGTACTTTGCATTTATCTCAAGCAATAGTTTGAAGTGATTTCACACAAGTTGACATATTGCAAAGGATTTGATTCAATTAATCACCCATACTTGTATGAGTCGTCATTCTGCCCTTTGAAAAATGTGAATCATCATTATTGATTTCCTTGGGTTTTAAAGTGCATTTTATTTCTCGTTTTCATTATATTCAGCTACAAGTTTCCTCTGGAAGCGTCATCTACTAGTGTGTTTCCTATTATGCCTTTTTTATGTTACATAGTGGTGACATGGCATTCTGCCAATGGAATTTCAGGATCAAATGCCTTGTTCAGGCCTGGGAATGTTTGTTTGAGGATAGTCTCTCTCATGTTGACCTTACCCTAATATTTAAAGTAGATTGTTTGAGGGTGGAGGAGTCTATACGGTTGGTGCTTGGCGTGGAGGTCACAAATCCAAGAGCTTGTCAGTTAATATTTCCATCCTAGGTTTTATCTATGTTTTTATCTAACACCATGGATTTGCTTCAATCATTGAAGGAATTAGAGATAATTGTAGAAAAAAATGTGAATCCCCAGTTCCTTGATAAAGATGCTTTACTAAATGTGGTGCAAGATTATAACTTGTTTAATGGAGATGGGTACATTGGAGGCCTGTTCCCTCATGAGCATGTTAAATTGCGACCAAGGTTTGAAGAAATTTTTGAACCCATCAAGCTGGCCCTCTAGTTTAGGAATGATCATTTGCTTTACGAGTTTTAAAGAAAATCTGTAAGAGGATTTGTGTGTCTATGGATAGTGACATTAAATAAAATTTTTATGTTGTGTCTCATCTTCATGATCATGTGCCTCATTTTACATTTAATTCTTCTCTTGCTAGAACAAAGGAAAAAATGCATTATGAGCCAAGTGTAGAAGCTTCAGGAGGAAAACACAGGAAAACATTAGTGGAGAGCTCCAAAGTTGTGAACCAGGGTTTCATTGCAAGGGCTTGAATTGATAATGCAAGTTAGACAGAGAAGGCACATGCCTCGTTTATTGGGTTTGATTTCTTTGCTAAAGATTTTCCTCCTCTTGGACATGCTGAAGCGTAGGATGAGAATTCAGTTTGTGTAGAACGTATGGAGGAATAATGCTAGTCCACAATTTCTGCCAGATGAACAATGTTGATTTTTGTCGAAAATGAATTTTGGAAAAGTTAATTCAATTTTGCAGGGGTTTGTTGTGCATAAACAAGAAATTTTATGGCTCAATATTGAATTAATTGTGTAACGGGTATCTCAGTGGGGTAAATTCTAGGTTGGTGGTATTGTAGTTAGTTAGTTTTTTGGAAAATTTGCTATGGGTCCTTATTTTGGAACAAATTTGTAATAATTTGTGGGACAATTTTGTAATCTTTTGTACCTATTCGACCTATAGCCTTACATTTTCTTCCTAGTTCTTTCATGCCAGTATTCTCTCTAAACCAGGTTTATGTATAAACTATTTATATATATATAATAATATATTATAGTGGCTTTCCACTTTTGTTAAAAAAAAAGATTAATATAATTAAATGATTAAAAATGATTTAATTATTATAGATAAAGGGGGAATATTAGCTTAATTAAATAATTAAAAATTGATTAATTATAGATAGAAGAAATGATATAGATAATGATGAAATGATAAGATGAAAATGCTTTAATCATTTTTAGGTGTCTACATTCTTAATCTATTACATGAATGGTTAGAGCTCTTTTGTATGGTTGGATAGGAGTTTGGATAGTTCAATGATGGATAAATAAGTAGATAAAATTATAAAATATATTTTTTAATGCTTGAATTAAGTATATCATCTCCAACATATTATTTCCCTTTGTCATTCCTCCCTTCTATTCATTACTCTATTTCCATAACATAGGCATAGGTCTCTTGTATGTGTTCCAGTCACCCACACTTAAATAGAATCTATAAAATCACCTATTTTTAGTTCTAATTTGTGAGTTCATGGTATCACTATTTTCAAGGAACAAAGGAAACCATCTTTTGCGAATTAATGAACTCACCCCACCTTGCACTTTTTTCCAAGGTGTTATATTAGCTATATAAGGGTTAAAAATAACTAGTCTATTTAGTCCAGTGACAATATTAGGGTCTAATCATATAGGTTGGGATTTTCTATTACTTGAATTATTGTTGTTTATCATTGGTAGTTGCAAAAAATATTAAGGTATACCCCTAGGAATATCCTCTTGAGTTTAAGTTGAGATCAAAGTGTATAAGATAAAACCCACTCTTGTTGAGTTGGCTTAGAGTCCTCCATAGTTTTATTGATGAATTATTTTTCCCATGTGTTCACAACCCTAGCCTTATGAGTAGAAGTTTATTATAGGAAAAGGAACAGTGATTTTGAGACCTAATAAAATCTTTGACTAACTATTAACTAACTAATTTTTTTAATAGTCTAGTAGGCTAATCTATCATGAGAATTTATGAGTTTCCTAAGAAGGTTTCATTCCTACTAGGATAAGCTACATTTGAAATATATAAATCATTTGAAGATGATTCTATTATAATATCCACCTATTTTAAATTTAACCAATTACCCCATAAAGAATGGGGAATTTTTTTTATTAGCATTAAACAGGTTTTGATGGGACCAAAAATCCATTACAACATCGTTTTGAAGGGACTCAAAACCCTATCCAAGAGAAACAAGATACAACAAAGATAAACCATATACCATCAACAATCCCTTAGTAGCAACACCAAGAATAAAGCAAGACAACATAGGCTACACACAAAAATGCAAGGACCTAAAGCCCACTAACCTACTACAACCAAAATTTAATCGGGCCCTTCAACCCAAAGGTTTTGTAGGGACCTTAAACCCTCAACTAGGTTTTTAAGGGACCTTGAACCCAAAAAGCTACCATGATTAGCCATGTACATACATTGCCTAGAAGCAACAATCCAACTACACAAAAGCAAAAGACATATGTCATGTCAGGAACCCAACTCACACTCCACCTCTAAAGGAGGGAACTCCCCTCCATTGGAGAGGATGGAACAACCATCTTTTCTAGCAAATCTTGAAATCTCCAGCAACCTCAACCTCTACCTCCATAGAAGAAGCGTCCACCTCAAAAGGATTTGCAATTGAGGAAACCAAAAACAATCATTCCCCAAATCCACCTCGATAGGAGTGAAATCCACCTTAATAGGATTCAAGGAGAAAGCCAACACTCTAGAAAAAAGGTACCCACACCATCCTTTGGAAATCCCAACAACCGGAACAAAAGGTGGAACAAAAAATAAAGCTTGAACAACAAAACCACCATAACAGATTTCAGTATTAAACTTATCTGGGTATTCAAATAAATAATGAAAAGCAACCCAACCACCATCTAAGAAACAAAAAAAAGGGAGAGACAAAACAACCAACACTCATGTAAAGCCCCACACAAAGCTCCCTAAAACTTAACAAAATCTAGGTAATCGATAAAAGCAATGAAATTAACCCAACCAACATTTTCCTCCAAAATAGAGCCCCAGGTGAGACACAAATAGATCCCATCCAAAAGGCACAAAAAAACCCCACCATTTTTTGTATCACCACCACCAAAAGCTCCGTTAAAAGGGAACCAACACCATCATTCACAAGCTCCAAGCAACTACCCACAATAGCTTTCAACAACAACAACCCTTCCATCATTAGCAACCCTACAGGAAGATAAAAGAAACCCTCACAACAAAAATGAAGAGAACTAACCAATCCATTAAGTACTCCATCCTCCTTGGCATGCTATCCATGAATAAGAGATTGCCAAAACTCCAAACACATTCCTGATACAGGAAAACCATACCTGGTGCAGGAGCACCATGATCCATTTATGCCTCCATTGGAAACTTTTTTTTTTCTTTCCTATAGGGATATTTCAACAATGTAATAGGGTCATATAAGTCAATTTTCACATGTTGAAGTCATTAGGAGATCAATATTTAATATTTTGTGTCAAGTTTGGAAGAATGTAAAAGTTGTCATCTAAAATGTAAAATTGCAAAAAAAGGTGCAACTTGGAAGTTGAAAGGTCATTTATGTCTTTGGACAGTAGGAAGTAGTTGGAAATAGTTAGAATGTGAAGAGTCAAGTCTTGAATGCCTTTAAAAAGGCTTTTGTAACCATTTTGAATTCATGGGTGATTGAGACTTGAAGAGAGAATAAAGAAAGCCTTTTCTTTATGCATTTTCACATAATTTCATTGTTTCAGGCCCTTGTATGGATTTGTACGGGAAGGATCTCATTGCTAATTGATTTCATGTGTAAGTAGGACCAATCACCTTCCATTTAAAACTGGTCTCATGCAATTTGGTGGAATTTAAGAGAAGATATTGTGATTTTCTTGTAGAGTATTAAAACCCTGATTAGGGTAAACAACAACATATAAACTTTGCATTTCTCTCATTTTGTTTCTTGAAATCTGCTCATATTTTGTGGAGATATTCTTAGTATCCTTTGTTTTAATATTCTTCAATTTTTAGATCAAAATAATAAGATTTATGCATGGAAAAGTAGAAGTTGCAGACTGTAAATTTGTGTACAAACTGGTAAAATAGTTTTTAGTGAGGAATAATGCCTAGGGTTTGTAAAATATCTTTCAGAATAGAGTTTTGGTGAATGTTTAAGCATAATTAGGTTTAATAAAGAGTGTTTGAAGCCTTGGTTTAGTAAATATGTGATTGGAATCTATAGATCCAATAATCCTAATGAGATGAGACCTAATTAGGCCTGTTTAATAGCGAGCATAGTCAAATTTGCACTTAACTCTCGAAATAAACTTACATTTATTTTTAGTAATGTTTTAGAACCCTATAAAGAGTATCCAAAATGATGATCATAGTCTGAAATGGCGCCTTAGTTGAGGAGATAAATTCTAACAGTCTGTGTTTTGATGGCTACTAACCATGTATGCAGTTAAAGAAGGAAGTGAAGTTTGTGTGTAAGGGCAGCCCCTGGGAAGTGTTTTGTTTTGTTATTTTTCCTCATACAAATATGTATCAAGAAATGAATAGATTAGTTGTGCCTTTGAAGGCTGAAGTTTGTAATTTATGTTATTGAGTGCCATTGAGGCATAGTGAGGATAGTCATAACAAGATGATGTAGTATGAAAGGGAAGGTGTTGTAATTGTTCTTTTTTATAAGTTGATTCTTACCAAGGTATCTTGAAGGTCATTGAGGGTTGGGGAACTCTGATTTGCAATTTTTAATATTTGAATCAAGTGATTGTGAAGGAAAAGGTGAATGAATAACACAAGAATGTTTTGAGTTTTTGATAGATCAGATTGAGAAAGTGAATTGTCTTCCTTTGTACTTTCATCAGAGTGGTATTAGAGCTCAACAAAAGAACTGGGCTGAGAAAGAAGTTGGTTTTGGTATTGTGTTTTTGTAGTTGTCTGTGTGTGGTTGCAGGTTCATAAGGTAACATGGTTGCTGCCATGAGAAGGTAGTGAGAAAGTTGAGGAAAGTTGAGAATTTGAAGCAAGGAGGAAGCTTTCTTGTGAAGATGGAAAATTTGAAGAGGCATTTGTAGGCAGAGGAATAGAGAAAGAAGAAGAGACAAGCAAATTTTGATAGAGAGATTGTTGAGTTAAGGCAAGAGTTGTGAAGATTTGAGAAAGAGTTCCAGGAGTCTATGCAGAAGATGGAGCAGATGATAAAGGAGAAGACAAGTTGGCACTTAGTAGTGAAAAGGAAAGTTTCATGGCCTATAAGGAAGATAATCAAGAAGAGAAGCAGACAAATGAGGATGAACGAACAAGAAGTCTTTGAAGATGCTGAGGAAGAATTCATTGATGAAGAGAGAAAAGTTGTTGTAGATGTTTCCAAGCATGATGAAGATATGACAGAGAACATAATTTCAGATGTTGAAGACCTTGAATTAGTAACAAGTTTAGATGAAGAGTAGATCTTGGATGGATTGGTCTTGGAGGTTTGCAAGGAATTAAAGAATGATGGAGGTATCATGATAGAAACATTGTATCATTTCATTGTGTTACTAATGTTTTGGAGAAAGAGTAAGTTGCAGGTCAAAGGACAATGAGAGAAACAAGGTATTGAGAAGCATCAAATCATAATGATTCTGATTTCAAAGGGAAAGCAAGATAGGAAGTTGATTTTTATGGAAAAAATGAAACCAAAGGTGAAGATGAAAACACTAGGAGTTGTTTCAAGGAAGACCAGAGGAAGAACTTTGAATATATCAAAGAGGCACATTCAGGGGATGAAGATTCAGTCCAAGAGGACTTGGAACTTTTTCTTAGCTGGGAGTTTGGTGCAAGAGCACCATGATCCATTTATGCCTCCATTGGAAAAAAAAATCTTCTTCCTATAGGGATATTTCAACAATGTAATAAGGTCATTGTTGGATGCTGTGATTGTGTTACTAATATGTGGTTGTCATTGATGTCAACACTATTAGCATTTGATGTATTGAAGGTTGTATATGTTGAGGATATTGAGAAAATTGTAAAAGAAAGAGTTCCAGTTTCCCAGTGGGACTGTGAAGGTCATTAAGGCGTCTTGTTCTAATGTTGAAGATCAATTTCTATGAACTAAATGGTTTATTGCTGAGTCCATCTAGTCCATCCACTAGAAGTTTCAGAGGTCTCATAAATATTTGTTCGAGTTATGAAGATCTGTGTTCTGACAATATTTGTGTGGGTTCTTTCAGTGTTCTTGATTAAAGTTGGTATAATTCTAGTAATTCTAGTTGTTGCAGATGTTTCTTTGTTGTTTCTTGGTGCTCATGGATGTTTCTAGATTGTGCTCTATCTTTTTTGCACGTCCACATTGATTAGTGTGCTCATGGTTGAATATTTTTCTCGGTATGTTTGGGTCTTCATGTTCTTGGACGACATGATGGTTGTGGCGTGTTGTGGATCCTTGAAGATTTAATTTTGAATGTTTGGCATGATCAAGGATATTGTTTTGGGTCACATCATGGTATTGGCTGATAGTGTTTGATCCACATTGAAAATTTATTTATAAATTTGGGCTAACATTGAAAATATGTTTTATATTTCTAGCTGACTAAGTTGTTGATGTAATTCCATGTTGTGGATATATAAGAGCATTTTTTTTAGTGAAGTTAGTGTGTGCATAAGAGTGAATGTATGCTAGAGAAAGTGCAGATGTGTGAATAGTGTCCAAATTATTTGATTGCAGAGCAGAGTGAGAAGAAGATTGAGTGAAGTGTGAAGAAGGTTTTATGTGTTTAACTGGAACTGTAATCAAGTTTGTGAAGAAATTATTTCCTTAGTTCATACCCTGCGGATCTAATCTGTATTATTGTGTATTGTTGGGTAGTGATCCCTTTTGTATTTGAGTAGTGAACTCTAGGCAGTGTTGCTGAATGCATGTGCATTCCCATTATTTTTCATTATACTTTTAATAGGGTATAATATTGTGGACTAACATCCACCGTGGTTTTTCCCCTAATAGGGTTTCCACGTAAAAATCTTGGTGTTCTCTATGTTTCTGATGTGTTGTTTGTTCATGGTTTACTATTCATTCATTAGATTTGAGATTAAGTTAGGAAAGTTTGAAAAAGTTTAAATATTCTGAGACAATTGATTCACCCCCCCTCTCAGTTGTCTATCCTTGTTTTTCCAACAATTGGTATCAAAGTAGGTTTCTCTAAAGAAGTTTAAAAGCTTGAGGTGATCCGAGATGGCATCATACAAGAAAAATAGTCCTAGATTCGATGGAACAAACTACTCATTGTGGAAAGCTAGGATGGAGTGTCATTTGAACTGTATTGGTGAACCCTTCTAGAAAATTACAAAGAACATATATATTATTCCTCAGAATGCTCCTTCCGTTACTGATGATATTAAAGAGGTTGAGAATAATGTTAGGGCTATGGAATCTTTGTTGAGTGCTCTAATAGATTCAGAAATAAAAAATGTGTTAGGTCTAAAGAAAGCTCATGAGATGTGGACAAAGTTGGAAACTTTGTATGAAGGATATGTACATGTGAAGATGGCTAAGCTATAGAGTTTGAAAGGAAAGTATGCAAATCTGAAGATGGGTGAAGATGAAAATATTTCTTCTTTTATGTAGAGAGTAAATGAACTGGTGATGGGTATTAGATGTGCTAGTGGTATCTTGGATGAGGAAGAAATTGTGACTAAGGTGCTTAGATCATTTCCTCCCTCCTACAAAGTAAAGGTTCATGCTATTGAAGAAACCAGATCATTGACGAATATGACAAGAGATACATTGATTGGTAAACTTGTTGCCTTTGAGTTGAGTGAATTTGGCGATTCTATTCCTAAGACTGAAACTACATTCAAGGCTACTATATCTAGAAGAAACAAGAAAAGATATGATCTGGGAGAGAGTTCTAGAAATACATTCAAGTATGAGGAAGAAATGAAACAACTTGAAGATGAAGAAAGAGAGGTAGAAGAGTTGGAAGCACTGATTGTAAAGAAAGAAGGTGGAGTACAAGGTAAGTATAAAGGAAAGATCTATTTGTCTTGGTAGTAAGCATAACACTAATGATGTTATTTATGTTGAAGGGTTGAAGCACAACCTGTTGAGTGTTGGATAGATGGTGGATAAGGTTTATGATCTTCAATTCAAAGATGGAAGTTGCATGATATATGGAAGTTTTGGAAATATAATTGCTTCAGGTAAACAGACAAAAGGTAATGCTTTTCACCTAAATGATGCTGATAAAAGTTGTTTAATTTCTCAAATAGATGAAAGCTGGTTATGGCATAGAAGGCTGTGTCATGTGAATTTTGATAAAATTGTCAAAATAAGTTCCATTCAAGCATTAAGAGATCTACCTAAGCTAGTGAAGCCTGCTAGCATAATTTGCAAGGAGTATCAGATGGGAAAATAGACTAGAGTTTCTTTTTGGAGCAAACAACATCATTCAAATGGATTACTAGAGCTGGTGCATACTGATCTATGTGGTCTCTCCAGAGTCAGAAGTCTCCATGGTGAAAGGTACTTTATGTTGCTTATTGATGATTATTCTAGAATGATATGGGTTGTTTTCTTAAGAGAAAAATGTGAAGCATTAGAGAAGTTCAAAATTTTCAAAGCCATGGTAGAGAATGAAAAAGTTATGAAAATAAAATGCTTAAGGTCAAACATAGGAGGTGAGTTCACCTCGAGGGAATTTAATTCTTTATATGAAGAGCATGGAATCAGAAGATAGTTATTTGCTCCCCGAACCCCTCAATAGAATGGTGTTGTAGAGAGGAAGAATAAAAAAATTCTAGATGCTGCTAGAACAATGATGATTGAAGGAAATGTGCCTTACATCTAATGGAGTGAAGCTATAAGCACTGTTGTGTACACTTTGAACCAGGTAAATGTAAATGGTAATTCTGGTAAGACTCCTTTTGAACTATGGTTTGGTTATAAGCCTACTGTTAAATACTTCAAGATCTTTGGAAGCAAGTGTTACATCAAGAGAGATGACGATATAGGAAAGTTTGATGCAAGAAGTGATGAAGGAATATTTCTAGGTTACTCTACTAGAATCAAGGCCTACCAGTGCTATAACAGAAGACTGAGTAAAATGGTTGAGAGTGAAAATGTTAGAGTTGATGAGGATTCTACTAAATCATTTAGATATTGTGGATATGTTTCAAATGAAGACAATACAAACAAAGGGAAGAATGTTCAAAAAAAAATCAACTTCAAATTGTGCCATATGTTCTAGTAAGACAACTTCAGTTTGTTCTAGTAAATCACGGTAGTCAGGAAGCAAAGACAAGTGCAAGTGCAAAAGAAAGAATAGAAGAATTAGAAGTTTGAGAGAATACTAAAACTCCAAGGTATGTAAAGCTAAATCATTCCGAAAATAAAATTATAGGAGACAAGAATAAATGTGTGCAAACTAGAAGAAAGATTATAGAAGAGTATTGCCTAATTTCCAAGATTGAACCTAAAGATGTCAATGAAGCTTGCAATGATGAACACTGGATAGTAGCTATGAAGGAAGAATTAATGCAAATTGAAAAGAGCAATACATGGGTACTTGTTCCCAGACCTAAAGATAAAAATGTGATTGGTACTAAATGTGTCTTTTGGAATAAGCTGAATGAACAAGGTGAAGTGGTCAGGAATAAAGCAAGACTGGTATGTAAAGGGTATTCACAAATGGAAGGTATTGATTTTGAAGAAACCTTTGCCCCTGTTGCCAAAATTGAAGTTGTAAGGTTATTTCTTGCTTATGTTGCATATAAGAACTACAAAGTCTACCAAATGGATGTGAAGTCAGCTTTTTGAATGGTGAGCTAGAAGAAGAAGTATACATTGAATAGCCAGATGGATTTCAACTGACTAATAAAGAAGACATGATTTTTTGATTGAAGAAAGCTCTATATGGACTCAAGCAAGCCCCCAAAGCCTAGTGTGCTAGATTGGAAAAATACTTACTAAAGCTTGGATTCAATAAATGTACTGCTGACAACAACTTATATTTCAAATTATTAATTATTGAGGTCTTTGTTGATGACATTATTTTTGGAGGAGATGACAATCTATGTATGAGGTTTGTTGATGAAATGAAGAATGAATTTGAGATGAGTATGATTGGAGAGATGAAGTTCTTTCTGGGATTGCAAGTTACTTAGACAAGGGGATCTTCATATCTCAGTTCAAATATGTGAGAGAATTGTTGAAGAATTTTGGCATGGATGACTCAAAACCTATTAGTACTCCCATGGTAAGTGGATGTAAGTTGACACAGAATGATGATTCTCCTAAGGAAAATCAAACAAGATACAGGTCAATGATTGGTGGACTGCTCTATTTAACTCATAATAGACTAGACACTATGAATGATGTATGTATGGCTACTAGATTTTAGGCTGATCTAAAAGAGTCTCATGTGACTACTATTAAGAGAATCTTTAGGTATCTGAAAGGAACAGTTGATTTTGGAATTTGGTATCCTAAGGATGACAATCTTACTTTGAATGCATATACTGATGTGGATTGGGTAGGATACATAGATGAAAGGAAGAGTACTAGTGGTGGTGCCTTCTTCCTGTGGAAGAAACTGGTGTCTTGGTTGAGTAAAAAACAAAATTCCATTTCTCTATCTACTGCTCAAGCAGAGTATATTGTTGCTGCAAATAACTATACTCAAGTGATATGGATGAAACATATGTTGAAAGATATCATAATAGTATATGATGAACCTATTGCCATATACTGTGACAAATCAAGTGCAATTAACATACCAAAGAATATGGTGCTACACTCTAAGACCAAGCATATATCAATCAAGTTTCACTTCTTGAGGGAAAAAGTAAGTGAGAAAGAAGTTAGACTAGAGTATGTACCTACTAAAGAGCAGATTGCAGACATTTTCACCAAGTTGTTGCTGAAGGACACTTTTGAGTATATTAGAGGGATGCAAGGGGTGATTACCCCTCCTAATATAAACTAAAGATGCATTTTCTTGCATCAATCTGTGTGCTTCATAGATATTTCATGATCTGGATTGATTTTTTTGTGGTTGCTACTCAAGGGGAGTAGTCGGATGTGTAGATATGTGGTTCATAGCTTATATGTGGGAATATAACGCTTATATTTTCCATTGATTTCAAAGGGGAAGAAGAGTCATGTGAAAAATTGTTTCTTATTTGAGAAGAGAGTCTTGTGGGGAGAAGATCATGCACAAGAGGTTGAGGAAGAAGAGTCAGAATCTAAGGAGTAAGTGTTGATTGAGAGTTGGGTTGATGATGTTTTTCACATCATGTTTTGCCATCAATTCCAAAGGGGGATATTGTTGGATGTTATGATTGTGTTGCTAATATGTGGTTGTCATTGATTTCAACACTATTAGCATTTGATGTATTAAAGGTTGTATATGTCGAGGATATTGAGAAAATTGTAAAAGAAAGAGTTTCAGGTTCCCAGTGGAACTATGAAGGTCATGAAGGCATCTTGTTTTGTATGTTGAAGATCAAATGCTATGGACTAAAGGGTTTATTACTAAGTGTATCTAGTCCATTCACCAAAAGTTTCAGAGGTCAACATAAAGATTTGTTCGAGTTATGAAGATCTATGTTCTGATAGTATTTATGTGAGTTCTATCAGTGTTCTTGAAAGTTGGTATAATTCTGGTAATTCTAGTTTTTGTGGATGTTTCTTTGTTGCTTCTTGGTTTTGATGGATGTTTCTAGGTCATGCTTTATCTTTGTTGCATATCCGCATTGATCGGTGTGCTCATGGTTGAATATTTTTCTCGGTATGTTCGGGTCTTCATGTTCTTAGCCAACGTGATGGTTGTGGTGTGTTGTGGATCCTTGAAGATTTAATTTTGAATGTTTGGAACACTCAAGGATCTTGTTTTGGGTCAAATCATGGTATTGGCCAATGATGTTTTATCCACATTGAAAATATGGTTTATATTGCTGGCCGACTAAGTTGTTGATGTAATTCCATGTTGTGGATATATAAGAGCAATTGTTTGAGTGAAGTTAGTGTGTGCATTTGAGTGAATGTATGCCAAAGAAAGTGTAGATGTGTGAATAGTGTCCAAATCATTCGATTGCAAAGCAAAGTGAGAAGAAGATTGAGTGAAGTGTGAAGAAGTTTTTTGGTGCTTAACTAGAACTGTAACTAGGCTTGTGAAGAAGCTATTTCCTCAGTTCATACCTTGTCGATCTAATCTGCATTGTTGTGTATTTTTGGGTAGTGAGCCCTCTTGTGTTTGAGCAGTGAGCTCTAGGTAGTGTGCCTAAATGCATGTGCATTCCCATTATTTTTTAATATACTTTTAATAGGGTATAATATTGTGGACTAACATCCACCGTGGTTTTTCCCCTAACAGGGTTTCCACGTAAAAATCTTGGTGTTCTTTGTGTTTTTGATGTGTTGTTTATTCATGGTTTAATGTTCATTCATCAAATCTGAGATTAAGTTAAGCTAAGTTTGAAAAAGTTTAAATATTCTGAGACAACTAATTCACCTCCCCTCTCAGTTGTCTATCCCTGTTTTACCAATAGTCATACAAGTCAATTTTCACATGTTGAAGTCATTAGGAGATCAATATTTAATATTTTGTGTCAAGTTTGGAAGAATGTGAAAGTTGTCATCTAAAATGTAATATTGCAAAAAAAAGTGCAACTTGGAGGTTGAAAGGTCATTTATGTCTTTGGTCAGTAGGAAGTAGTTGGAAACAGTTAGAATGTGAAAATTCAAGTTTTGAATGCCTTTAAAAAGGATTTTGTAACCATTTTGAATTTGTGGGTGATTGAGATTTGGAGAAAGAATAAAGAAAGCCTTTGTTTTTAATACATTTTCACATAATTTCATTGTTTTAGGCCCTTATACAGACTTGTATAGGAAGGAGCTCATTTCTAATTGATTTCATGTGTAAGTAGGACCAATCACCTTCCAGTTAAAACTAGTCTCATGCAATTTGGTGGAATTTAAAAGAAGATATTATGATTTTCCTATAGAGTATTAAATCCCTGATTAGGGTAAACAACATATAAACTTTGCATTTCTCTCATTTTGTATGTTGAAATTTGCTCATATTTTGCGGAGACATTCTTAGTATCCTATATTTTAATATTCTTCAAGTTTAAGATCAAAAGAATAAGATTGATTCATGGAAAAGTTGAAGTTGCAGACTATAAATTTGTGTACAGATTGGTAAAATAGTGTTTAGTGAGGAATAATGCCTAGGGTTAGTAAAATATCTTTGGGAATGGAGTTTTGGTGAATTTTTAAGCATAATTAGGTCTAATAAAGAGTGTTTGAAGCCTTGGTTTAGTAAATATGTGATTGGAATCTATAGATCCAATAAGCCTAATGAGATGAGACCTAATTAGGCCTATTTGACAGCGAGTACAGTCAAATTTGCACTTAACTCTCGAAATAAGCTTACATTGATTTTTAGTAATGTTTTAGAACACTATAAAGAGAATCCAAAATGATGATCACAATCTAAAATGGTGCCTTAGTTGAGGAGATAAATTATATTAGTCTATGTTTTGATGGCTACTAACCATGTATGCAGTTAAAGAAGGAAGTGAAGTTTGTGTGTAAGGGTAGCCCCTAGGAAGTGTTTTGTTTTGTTATTTTCCCTCATATGAATATGTAGCAAGAAATGAATGGAATATTTGTGCCTTTGAAGGTTGAAGTTTGTAATTGTGGTTATTGAATGCCATTGAGGCATAGTGAGGATAGTCACAACAAGATGATGTAGTATGAAAGGCCAAGTGTTGTAATTGTTCTTTTTTAATAAGTTGATGCTTACCAAGGTGTCTTGAAGGTCATTGAGGGTTGGGGAACTCTGATTTGCAATTTTTAATATTTGAATCAAGTGATTGTGAAGGAAAATTTGAATGAATAACACAAGAATGTTTTGAGTTTTTGATAGATCAGATTGAGAAAGTGAATTTTCTTCCTATGTACTTACATCAATACCTCACCCAAAGTAAGGAAAAAAATGAGAAAGGGATCAGATGATGGGAAAAGGAAATCCTCCACAAATAAAGGCTCATAGCAGCAACAACAACTACGAGCTCCTAGCAGCTACTCGCAACAACTACCACTGACATAACTATCAACAACAACCCATCCACCATCAACAAAATCCTCCAAATAGTAAGGCCTATAGTAGAAGACACCAATGAAACATCAACAATAGCCAAGAGCTCCAAGAAAGAACCCACAACAATATCTACCATAAGAAACCCTAGTATTGATAGTAACCCATTCTCCATCAATAGTCCAATAGGGAGATAAGGGAAACCCTGATAGGAAAAATGAAGGGAACCAACCAATACATTTACCACCTCATCCTCCTTGTCATTCCAATCAAGAATAAGAGAAAGACAACACTCCCAACATAGTCTTGACTCTAGAGAACCATACCTCGCCCCAGACAACAATAAGAAATCCAAAAATCTGTTATAACAAATATCAATATGGATTGTGGAAACTTATTATAATTGATTGATACCCTTCATGAGAGGGAATTGTGTTTCAAATCTAAGCAACTAGATGCAAAAAAAATTCACACAATCAAATCTAGAAATCTGTTATAGCAAATAAGAAATTTGTTGCCAACAACAACCTAGAAAAACCAACATCTCCCAAAGAGATTCCAACTGCTACCTAGTTGTCATCCATTCATGACCTGTCAGCTTTCCACAACCCATCAACCAACCATGACCCAGTCGCTTCCTTCACGTCACCAAAAATCCAACCAACAAAAGAGAACAAGATCTTGTAGTTGCTCAACTTCTCACTCTACCACTCTAGACAACAAACCTCAACCAATAAATCCAATAGAAAAATGATCACCAAAGGAAACCCCACCACTTCCAAGTCAGCACCAACAAGCCAACCAATAGGAAACACCAACCGCAGCCCATCTGCCTCGTCCTCATATTCAACATCTCCCTCACCCTCTACAGCAGAGGAATTCAAACTTCTACCCTTACTCTTGTTCTTATTGCTCACCATTTCCTCTATTTTTATAATGAATGGGGAATGCTATTCCTATGGTTGTAAGTATTTATCATTATATTCTCTCCTTAATAATAGTTACATGGTTGGAAACAATCCCCTATGGAGTGGTTGACTAGTTTGAGAATAGGGATCTTGTAGTACCTTTGGTTCCATCTACTCAATGAATAATTAATAGCTTTATTACTCCAAAGCTATCATATATTTCTATATAGTTAAAAATATTATAGAATTATGATATTTGAAATTGAATCTTCAAACTATAAGTATAGAGCTAGTGGTAGTTTCTAGAGTTTATTTAAAAATAAAATTCTAGCATGAGTCTTCAGTGTTTCAATAAAAAGGGAATCTTCATAGTCAATTATTATGCCACTATGTACATATAAAATTATTCATATTACATAAAAAACTAACTTATTTCATCCAAACAAAGATACTAGATGAACTAACATTCAAACTATTGGAAGTTTGAGGAAGTTTGTCATTGATGATGTTGATTTGCAACATGAGCATGAAAGGTACATAATGACATAATGTAGTCTTGTCATTGATTTCAAGATTGTTGTGGATCATCTTGAATAATCCTAACAGGTTTGGGAGTTGCTATGAATGTCATTTGTGCAAGTTGATTTGGTCTAGAAATTTTAGTTGCATGGAAATTTGACTAAGTGTCAATTCTACAAGTTTAGTGCAAAAATGCATCAATTATTGGGTCCACACCACTCTGCACATTAAGGTTTTTATTTATTCTTCTAACATAATTTTTTATGGATGCTAGATGTACCCAATTCCAAGATTTCATCATGTTTGGAAAAGTGGTTTGGAAGTTATGAGTAATAGAGTTCAACTTAGCATTTCATAGTTATCTTTTTGTACAGTGCAATTCAGTGGGAGAATCCACTCTTCTTTTTGGACGAGTCTTTGACGTTGCAATTTTGAGGATAGATTTCCAAATGTTATTTAACCTTATATTCTAGATGGCATCGATTTTTGAGGTCCACATGTTGCAATATAAATATATAGTTGAAGGATTTTTGGTTTAGGTCTAATGTCATGCTGACCTAACACATTTGATGATGTGCAAGGGAATAATGTGTTGCAATTTTATAGGTCCATTCTAACCTATCTTAAGATGTTTTAAATTTTGAATTGTGGCATGAAATGTTTTGGATCCAAGAAGTTGAATTCTAGGTATTGCATCTAATTAGGCCGACCTAATTGATGTTATACTTGAAGCAGATATATATGATGGATTATTTTTGGTGTTTTGAGAGGTATTGTGTATGTTACGAATATCCTACATGTTTTTGGATGTGAATTTTATTAGAGTAGTGTGAATTGAGAAGTGAAAGATCAAATTTGTGCAAATAGAAAGTAGAGTAGAGCATTGATTCAGGATCAATGTGAGGATTGTTATTGTGCTTCATTAGAACTTATTCATGCACATGTAAGATTCAAATTGCAATAGTAATAGGTTGTGATCCACCTTCTTTCTTCTATCATTTTCTCTATAGGTAGTGAGTCTAAGTGGATAGTGAGTCCATCTACAGTGAGCACTTTTGTAATATACTATAACTGGTTATAATATATTGTGAGCTAACCCTCACTGTGGATTTTCTCATTTTGGGTTTTCCATGTAAAAATCATGGTGTTCATTTGTTATGTGATGTTGTGGATGTTTCATGCTTTATTTATTTTTCACAATTGAATATACTTTGGTAATTGGATGTTTAATGTTTGAATGGTCTAAGAGAATACTGATTCACCCCCCTTAGTATTTTGTGTGTTCAATAATTGGTATCAAATCTTAGTTCTGTGGAAGGAGCTTAACTGCTTTGGGAAGGTCTTTGATATTGAACACATGGTTGATAGAAAGTTTCCTATTTCTCTGGAAGAGATTCCTATTGTTGGATACATAAAAGAAGATTGCATGATTGAAAAAGATGGAGAACTCAAAGTTTCTCTTGAAGATCTAGAAAGAACTAAAGGTGAAAAAACCATCTGAAGGAAAATGTCAAAGAAGCAAATGAATGCATTAGAAAATTGAGAGAGAAAATAAAAAATATTAGAGAAAGGAATAAGGAATTCAGTGAGCAATTGAAGTAAGAAAATGAAACTATCATTAGACTAAAAGTACAAGTTGAAGAAAAGAAAAGAATTGAGGAATGTTTAAATGCAATGGTGAAAAGTAAATCTGATGAATGAATAAGGCTTAAAAATAAGTGGTAAACCTAAGATCAGATCTAGAAAAAGAAAGGATTCATGAAGAAAAATTTAAGATGAGTGCTACAAATCTTGATGAGATGATTGCGGGTCAGAAAGTTTCCAAAGACAAAGGCGGCTTAGGATTTGAAAACGGTGAAAGTTCAAATGAAAAAGAGAAGATCAATGAACCAAAGAAGAAAAAATACAAGAAGAACAATGAAAATATCTAGAATCAAATACATGAATCTAGAAGACAACTTGTAAGACAACTAAACACACAAAGGTACCCATATTTCAATGGGTTTTTCTATTTTTGAAATAAATTTGGGAATAAGGGAATGGAATATAGAAGTGGAATGAATTAGAATGCTTCATATTTTTCTAGTCAATGTTTTACACGAAAGAGACCTGGACATAGAGCTAATGAATGCAAAAATAAAATCATGAATGGATACAACAATGGTAGAATGATTTAATCTTTAAATGGTCACTATTATACATGCAATGGTTTTGACACAAATCTAATCAATGCAAATCTAGAATGAATGAAAGAAATACTATTCAGAAGAATGTTATATGTTATAATTGTAGTAAGTTTGGACATATTGCTAAGTTTTGCAGAAGTAGAAACATGAAGAAGGATAATTTGGGAAAGGAGAATGAGCCAATGGAAAAGATTGATCCTGAAGAGACAAAGAAAGAGATGAACAAGATTTGGAGAAAGAAAGAAGAGACCAAGGCTAAGGATGAACCTTTTCCCTCATCCAGTGTAGATGTTTCCTTTGGAAATTAGTCTAAAAGCTTTGGCTAAGGGGGATTATTAATGGAAATCATTTTTCTCCCCACCAAAGAAGAGGTGTTGAGGTTGTAGCACAAAGATATGTTATGTAGATCAACATGCTTGATCTATTGATGAAGTTTGTGGAAGAAAATATTTCAATGTGGAATTTTGTGGAAGAAAATATGTCAATGTGGAAGTTTGTGGAGCTTCAAAATTTGTCTATGTATATAGAAAAAGGGTTGCTAGCTTTACTATTTGAAGCATTTATTGTAGAATTTGGATAGATCGAAGGGTTATAAGAAAATTCACTAAGGAAAATTTATTTCACAAAAGCATTTGAGAATGAGTAGAGTAGCGTGAAGAGAATTCAAGGTATTCAAGGCGATTTCAAATTTGGAGCATCAAAAGCCTAGTTCATTGAACAAAGTAAAACGGTATTTTGTGAATCTTGCATGCCCTAGTTTTTAGAAATATTTATTTGAAAGCAGCTTGAATTCATATTACAATGGCTACACCAAAGGTTATAGAGGTTACAAAGAAACCACAACCTAAATTCAAAAGATATCCTATGAAAGCCATAGAAGATGACCCATTAGGCACATTTTCACACATTCCATATGGGGTTTTACCAACTGAAGACATTTTGGCTTATATTCATACAAAAATGGAAAAGCATCCTCCCACTAAGTTAGGAGATATATGGAAAAATGAGTTAATAGGAGAGGACTTTTCCCTAAAGATAAAATATAAAAACCTAGTTGAAAAAAAATAGGATGAAAGGCAATGGTTTCCCAATTCTATTATAACATCAAGTGGATTAGAACGGCCTTGAGTAGAGTTCATGATCAATTCAACTAGACTGATATGCCAATTATGATCACTAAGGAAGTGATAAGAGAGGTAATTGGTCTATGCTCCACTAGACCAGTTTTCATGTTGAAATCTATCAAAAATGAAGTGGTTATAGAGAAAACTAGCGCCACATATGATAAGAGAGCACTAATTGTCAATATTATTAGAAATCTAGTTGTTAGGTATGTTGCTATGGTTATTGGCTTCAAGATCTACTTTACCAATAGGGATAACTTTGTGTTTGGCACCACAATTAATGTGGCACATGAAATTATAGAGAATGGTGAAAATTATGACTTGTGTGAGTTTCTTAGACAACACTTGATGGAGAATCTAAAGAAGACTAAGGAGAAGAAATATGTATTCAAGTATGGCACTTTGGTTACATTCTTACTCTTCTATTTCTTGAAGGAGCTTCCCATATTTGAAAGTGTAAATTGGATAAGAGGAAGACCTATTGCACTATAAATTGTAGATCATATGAGGAGTCTTGGAGATGTGAAAGCATAAGATGAAGTACTTGTTACTTTCTTTGTTGTTTCTCAAAAGAGAATGCATGAAAGAGATAGAATCCCACATATAATTGTTGAAAGATACAAAAATGATATCACATTTATTGTATCTACAGACCAATTCATCATGGAGGCAATGAAACCAATAACTATTTGGGTTCCTCGATTGGGTTATAAGGTGACAGAGGTAGATCTTATTGGTTATGCTGGTATTTTGTTGAAAAGCCCCAAAGACACCATAAAGCCAAGGTACAATAGTTATGAAGAAAATTCTATGGAGGTACACTTGAAGTAAAAAGAACCTATTATCAAGAAGAATGATGATAATATGGTAGATGTGTATGCACAAGAATTGGGCATCTCAAAGGAGTGTGTGTAGTATGCAAGAAAAAAAATTAGAGAAGATTCTAGTGCTACATAAGTATCTAGGAGTGCAAGAAGATTAGGTAGAATTGCTACCACTCATCCTTCTATGTAGAAGTCCTTTGACACTTTTCCAGTTGTTACAGAGAAGAGAAATACTATTTCCAATCCTCCAATAAGGGAGAAATCCACTTTGATTGCATAAGCTACAAGGGAAAAGAAGAAGAAAACTACCACCACCACACCTCTTGATGCCCCTACAAAGAGAAGAGTGAAGTAAAAATATGTAAGGAGTTTCAATTTCATTGAAGAAGAAGGACAGTAATTGGTTCAGAGAAGGAAAAATGAGGCTTCACAAGGTGAAGCTAGTGGGAAAAGGAAGAGACATGATGTTATTGATATTAAAAGTGAAGAGGAGATAGAAAAGGAAAAAGAAGCATTTAAAATACATATAAGGGAAAAGAAGAAGGAATTCAAGAAGGATTCTTTGAAGAAGAAGAAAGAAAGGAAAAAATTTAGAAGAAGACTCTAGTTAAAGGAAAAAAGAAGAAACAATCTAAACTAGTAAGGCCTCATTCCCCCATGAAACTTGAGGCATTGTTTAATAGTATATTACAAAATGAAATGTTGAAGGAGACCGCAACTCTGTATAATGATGTAGATGAGGTGGAAAAGGTCACCATTATTGAGGCTATTATCAAATACATTATTGTAATGGAAGTTGATATGCAGAATATCAAAAGGATATTCCTTATGATTTATGGAATATTTTACTAGAAAGGATACAAGAAGCAATTAAGGTAGAAGCTAAGTTAAAAGAAAAGGCTATAGAAAGAATAAGTGCTCAAGTTTTCAAAGGTGAAAGAGCCACATTAGCCATGATATTCAATAAGGAGATGAGGACTAAGCAAAGGGTAACTACCCTTATGGGAAAAGAAAAAGATGACCTTGAAGAATTTGGAAGGAAAGCAATGACAAAGCATACAAAAGTTGCATTGATGAAGGGTACTCCCCTTACATACACGATCTGATAGCCACAACACAAAACAAAACAACTGAAATATAGGAAGAAAATGAGCTATTTTATTATCTCTGGAATTACATAATTCAACCTTATTATATGGGCTATCTTATTACAATCATTTACCAAAATTGTAGATCAGAGCATTCACTCTGAGCTCTACCTTCACCAACAAGTAATTGGCATTCCTTCTTAGCCTTGCTTCCCTTTCTCACTAGCTTCTAGATCTCTTCTTGTTGCTCTACTCCCCTTCTTAGATCAGATTATATCTTCATCACCCTTCCCCTATGTTTCCTTAGTACCACCATTACTTTCCAATAAACAATGAGATACCACGGGCAATTACCTAGTTGTTAGTGACTTCAATTATATTTTTTTGTGCCAATAAATTATCTTCCAACCATTTACTTCATGTTTTAAATCCTTTGACCAATGATTGCATTGATTCACAACAATGATGTGCAATCAAAAAATAATATCATGCCCCATTTCTCCACCTTACTCGTTCATCTATCACTATTGATACACTCATATTTATGTCCACCTTTCCACCATCGTAGTGTCAAGGGGAATCCAAATCCTTTCACCCTAATATGGCAAGGTCTCATGATGAAGCTCTATCGGGATGTCGAACAGACTCGTCATGACCTCTCACCAAAACATGTTTGTCTCCCTGATATCAAAATATCGAAGGGACTTGAAACCTTGTCATCCAAAAATCCTTTTATCACATCAATATGCCTTATCGCTTCATTGGAGGGACTCCCAAATGACTCCTTCCAATAACCCAGAATCTCCTCGATGTAGCTTGTTAGAATGTCAAAGGTACTTTGAATGTCGTCCTATTGAAATATGAACCTCCCTTTGAAATGAATTTGTCATGACCATTAATTGTTGTTGCTTTCACCATTAGGATGTCAAAGGGACATGAAGTAAGGTCTCTTTGAAATCTTCAGGTCATGTTGATAAGCCAGTTCACTAAACATAGAATTGTAGATGAAGTCAAGGTGTAAACCTTAATATTGTAGCTCAATGCTTGATTGCTCATACTTGGAAAACTTAAGCTGGTTAGCCCTTATTGAAAGAAAACAATAAAAAA
The DNA here is from genome assembly GCA_007258455.2 of Sequoia sempervirens. Taxonomy (NCBI): domain Eukaryota; kingdom Viridiplantae; phylum Streptophyta; class Pinopsida; order Cupressales; family Cupressaceae; genus Sequoia; species Sequoia sempervirens. Next base: position 66,092,237 of record VDFB02252616.1, read on the forward strand.
TGATTCAATATTACCTATACGTCTTGGATTCTCCTACATCATGCGCAAAAATTGGGAATGTTTCTAGTAGCTGAAGAGGAAGTTAATATTGAAATCATTGCTCTAGAAAAAAATGTTGAAGAAGAAACACAGATAGATGATGCTCAACATGAGCATGTCACTAATGATGAAGTTGCACAAGACATCACTCTGGAAACAAAGAACATGATAGAGTATAATGTTGAAGAAGCAATGATCAGATAAGAAATTGCAAAGGAAAGAACCTCTACTCCGCCTTTGATTCAAGAAGAAGCCACTCCTCTGGAAAATAAAAAAAATACTGTAGAGAAAGATAAGGTAAATGAAGATGATAATGAAGAAGAAAAGATTGATGAAGAGAAAGAAGAGCATAAAGAGCAAGATGAAGACAAAGAAAAAGATGCATCCTAAGATGCAAAAAAAGATGAACTAGTTGAATCTAGTAGTGCAAAGGAAAAGGGTAAGGTTGTAGAAGCTACAAAGGCTCTTGGGGAATCTTTCAACTCCTCCAAAGATTCTTTGAAAAATCTACTATGAGTACAACATAGTTTTCAACCAGTTGTGTCTTCACAACTATTGCAATTGCTAATGCATCAAGGGAATGTTGATTTGGAGAAGATATCTTCCATCCACAAGTTTCAATTGGGAGACATGTTCCATGCATCTGCTAGAAAGGAAATAATTGAAATACATTAGAAGAGTGAAGAACTTATGGAATAAGTAGTCAAAGTATTCCAAGAGATCATACCAAGATCAAATGTTGACACCACACTATTTGGTATGGAAAAATTCAAACTGTTGATTGATTCCTTTAATAATTATGCATCTGATTTAAATAGAGAAGCTGATAAAGAATATGAGAAAAAGAATGAATGATAAGATAATGCTAGAAATGATAGAGAAACGTACCATTACAAATAAGAAATTTTCTAAACTATTGAAGGATGTTGAAGGGTGTGTTGATGAGGCTAATGCACTATTTTAGTATGGCATGAAGTGGCCTGGAGCCACACAGAACATAAGGAAGGAGATTATTGAGTCCCAAATCAATGCTACCTCTAGTGTATATGATCCAAAAATTGACCTCACCAGAGAAACAAGGAATGCAATTGAATATTTACACAAGAAATTCTTCCAACTGCAAGCATATAAACAAAATATTATTCTACAATTTGGAGAGGTAAGGGATCTGGTCACTCCCAAACTTATACTTATCTCAAAAGCTCTTCACAATTTAGATAAGGAAAGGAAAATGAATCTGGTACCCACTACTCTAAAAGAAGGAGAAGAAATTTTATTGTATTTTGAGACATATAATAGGTTGGTTGTGGAGGCTAAGTGTGACTAGGAAGATGGTAGGAAAGCCTGAGAAGATCATTTAAAAAAGTGACAGTCATCAACCACCTCCAGTTGACTCATTATTTTTTTTATGCATTTCCTTGTATATATGTAGACCATATAGAGAATTTTTTAGTATAATTTTGAGTTTTTTCTTCAGTGCATTACTCAGGGGAGTCAATTCATTATATGACTACATATTTTAGGAGGAGTTCCAATATGAGTTAGAATAGTTTATATAGGTGCCCTTTTCCCTTTAGGTCAAAGGGGGAGAATTTTTGGATATTTTTGGGATGTCGCCATCAATGACAAAGGAGGAGATTGTTGGAAGTTTGAGGAAGTTTGTCATTGATGATGTTGATTGGAAACATGAGCATGGAAGGTACAAAATGATGTAATGTAGTGTTATCATTGATGTCAACATTATTTCAGATCATCTTGATTAATCCTAATAGGTTTTGGAGTTTCTATGAATGCCAATTTTGCAAGTTGATTTGGTCTAGAAAGTTCAATTGCATGGGAATTTGGCTAACTATCAAATCTGCAAGTTTAGTGTAACAGTGCATTAGTTTTTGGGTTCGCACCATTCTGAAGATGAAGGTTTTTCTTTTCACTTCTAACATCTTTTTTTTGGATGTTAGATGTATCCAATTCCAAGATTTGATCATGTTTGGACAAGTGGTTTGGAAGTTATGAGTAACAAAGTTCAACTTGACATTTTTCAATTATCTTTTTGTATAATATAGTTCAATGGGAGAATCTGCAATTCTTTTTGTATAAGTTTTTGACCTTTCACTTTTGAGGATAGATTGTTGGATTTTAATTAAGCATGGATTCTAGATGGAATCAATTTTTGAGGTCCACATGTTGCAATATGAATATATAGTTGAAGGGTTTTTGGTTTAGGTCTTATGCCATGTCAAACTAACATGTTTGATGATGTGTGAATGAGTAATATGTGTTTCACTATTATAGGTCCATGCTGACCTATCTTAAGATGTTTTGGAGCCAACAAGTTGAATTTTGGGCATTGCATCTAATTAGGCTGACCTAATTGATGTTATATTTGAAGAAGATATTTATGATGGACCATTTTTTGTGTTTTGAGAGGTATTGTGTGTGTTATGAATATCCTACATGTTTTGTGATGTGAATTTGATCAGAGCAGTGTAAATTGGGTAGTGAAATATCAGAGTTGTGTGAATGTAGAGAAAATCAAAACATTAATTCAAGATCAGTTTGAATATTGTTATTGTGCTTAATTGGAACTATATTCATGCATATGTAAGATGCAAATTGTAAAAGTTCAAAAATAGGCTATGAGCCACCTTCTTTCTTCTATCTTTTTCTCTGTGGGAAGTGAGTCCACTTGGACAGTGATTCCACTTGTAGTGAGCAATTCTATAATATACTATAACCGCTTATAATATATTGTGAGCTAACCCTCATCGTGGTTTTTCCAATTTTAGGTTTTTCACGTAAAAATCTTGGTGTTCATGTGTTATGTGTTGTTGTGGATGTTTCATGCTTTATTTATTTGTCACAATTGAATATGCTTTGGTAATTGGATGTTTAATGCTTGAATGGTTTAAGAGAATACTAATTCACCCCGCTCAGTATTTTGGGTGTTCAACATAGAAATCAAGGAAAAAGTAAAATAAAATGAATATACAAATATCCTATTTGTGAAATAATCCAAAATCCACCTTAAAGGTTATGGGAGAGGAAGAAAAAAGAGTTAATTTTTTCATAAAAAATGAGAATTTTTTGTAGTCTCTTTAAGGATTACAGTCTTAGACAACTATAAGCTAGATAAAAAAATTCCACCTTGTAGAGAATGGGAAATAAAATATTTTAGACAATTGGTTTGATAAAATTATCATATCCCCTTCTTCAAAGTCAAGGTCTCCTTTCCTGTATAGTCCATTTGGACTGCTTGGTAGCAAGTTTGTAAATTTCTTCTGTTGAATGACTATTCTCTACAACATGGCTTCAACTTTGTATCTTCTTCCATCTGGTGGGAAAAACTTGTTAATTACTATAATCAACTACTTGCAATATGTTTTCCTAAACATTCTTACTATTTTTTCAAGAAAGGTATTCACCAATTTAAAGATATTTGGGATTTTAGTACCTTTGAATGGGCTTCATTGTTGAAAATCAAAGATCGGTATGGGTTGAACACCAAGTATAGATAATTTTTTATATTTGTGTAATCATTAGTTCCTCTTGAGTTATCTATGAAAATTTGTACTCCCAAGGAATATAAATTTTTAAAGATTGGAGATGGTTATCTTCTACTCATTTCAATTATCCCCCAGTAAAGAAAATCTATCTTATAAATCCCTACCTCATTGGAAGATTATCCCTCACCTCAATCATAAATGGAAGTGCAGATTTAGGGCCAATAAGTGGACTAATATGAGTGCACAAATATGGAAATCCAAAATTAACATTGAAACTCAATTTCTGACCTAGAAAGTTTTACACCATAAACTATTGATTGGAGATAGACTAAGATTCATTATGATTCAACCAGTCAACTATCCTTTTTTTATGTATCAAAAATCTAAAGAACATTTTTTGGACTATACTTTTGTTAAAAAATAATGGAATACTATCTTTAATTTGTTTTCTATTTTTCATCATAATCTAAATTGGAGAGAAGCTCTATTGGGATTGGTTTGTATGATGTTGTGATTATTGACTCTATTAGACAAGTTATTTTAAGAAATAATTGGAAGGTTAGGTGTATTATTGTGTTTTCAAACAATTATTCTTAGGAAACTAATATTTCAATGCTTTACTTTGACATAGCTTTTTAGGTTGCTTTTCTATATTCACATCTTCAAGATTTGTCAAACAAAAGTGATATGGTCATGGATCAGCTTCAACAAATTCAACATCAAGTTAACCAACTTCAAAACAACTACAATTTGAATCAATGTAAAGTGTTTTAGCTCAAGTATTAGCTTCAAGTTGTATTTTTTTAGGTTGTTTTGTTGGCCCTTTGTAATTATTAGCTGTAAAATTGTTATTCTGCTCTTGTAAATTTGTCCTTATTAATGATATTTTAGTTTCCTTTGTGGCTAGTCTTTTGGTTGCTTAGCTACTTTTGTTATCTTAGCTCTTGTAAACTAGTTATTTTCTTTGTTCAATATAAAAATTATTTTAGATAGATTTGAAAGACTACAAGCTAAATTGAAAATTCTACCAATTTATTTTGATTAGGGAAATATAAATGTTAGGAAATTTTTCAATATTGCAAACTAGATGAAAAATATTCTAGGTTATGTAGACTCAAGGGGAATTAGACATTTTAGGTAGCTTTGTAATATTTTAGGCTAAAAAAATACTACTTGATGTAGATTAATGAATCATAGATTCTAGGTTATTTTTCAAGACATGTCATCCCCCCAAAAAAAATTCTATTTTATGTATCATGAAATCAAATATTTTAGATAGCTTTGAAATAATATAAAATAGAAAAAAAACTCAACCAAATTATGTAGATCATAGAATTATATATTTTACGTATTTTTGCAAAATTATAAGACATGAAAAAAATCTATTTTATGCAATGTGAGGAATTATGGTTTCAATTTAGTAATATAAGATTGGAGAACCATGATAAAATTTAATTATCTACCAAAACTAAAATTTGATTCCAATACTAGAAAAAATTAATGCAATCTAAACTTTGTATTCTTAAATAACTCCAATAAGCACACTTTCCACTACACTTAGCCCATGAACTAGTAGCATTGATACTAAGACTAAATGAATTTAAAAAATTCCTAAAATAAATTTTAAAATATGGAGCATATAAGAATTTGATTCAAAATGAAAAGAAAATTAAATATAAGGGTCTCTATTTCTATAATAATAGGGACACGTGGAGGCCATAGTAGGAAGAAATTTAGTTAGACATCAAATTCCAATCAAAGGGTCAATTAAGATAGGGAGAGAAACTTCTATGACAATGGGAAAAGGTTGTATGGAAGGTATTCTTCTAGAATTTATCAAGTTATTTTCAATTTGGAAATTGCGGAGAAGGATTAGCCTCTAAGTTAGAATTGAAAGCCTTAAGGTTAAAAAAAAAAATCATATTTGTAGATGGTCATGATAAAGTAGGTATCATTTCCCAAGTCTTTTTAATGGAAAAATAATATTTTTAGATGTTGTTTGCTAAACTTTTAACTTTCATACACTAATTAAGATCATGTCCATTTTCCTTTATATTTTGATGAGCTTGATCTCTACTATTATAAAAATAAAGATAAAATAAAATCCTATCTAGATAATTTTGTTCTTTTTTCTACTTAAACTAAGTGAAAGAAAATGATATATGGGTTACAAACTAAACATTACATATAATATTTTGTAAGGATATAAAATATTGTAGAACTAAATAGTGTAGGAGATAAAGAATCTATTATTTTAAGCTAGAGTTCTTTATCTAGGATATGGTTACAATAGATAGATTTCAAACATAATTTTTGTATGGAGATTTAGACTTCCTAAAAAGAACAAACATAATAGAATTATAGGAATCCTAAATACAATAAAAGTGCTAAAACAAAGATGAATAGATAAAAAAATAAATGACAAAGAGAATGAAAGAATAAAATCGAGATTTTCATGCGCTTATTATTTTATAAAACATGTTAGTTTGGAAAGTTTAGGCAACATATTCTAGGAAAAAAAACTTATACTACTCATGTGTTTTTCTTTTGATTAAAACTGTGAGTTATCTAAGAGCTACATTCTACTTATGAAAATTATGTGTATACACCTAAAATTAGTCATGACATCTGATTAATTAAATACTACTTGTTTAATTAATATTTGACTACGTATAAATAAATTCTCAATTTATTTATATTGTTCATATTTTCTAATTCTTCAAATCTAAAATCATATTCTTCTAATTTAATTAAATAAACAAATTTCATAAGCTTGTTTTATTTAATTAAGTTTCACTTTAATCCTAGATTAGGAATTCAAGCACGTCTACAAATTTTTATGCCACCTCACCAAGGTCAGATAAAATTAAATAATTCTAATTTTTAAATTAGAATTATTTTCAAACACATGGCTTATTCCTCACACACTTCTTCAACCAATTTTCAAACACATGGTCTTTTCTTCCCACACTTTATTCTTCCATCTATTTGGCATGTTTCCTTTGGTCAAGAGATTCCTCCATCCATTTGGCATGTTGTCTTTGGTCAAGGGGAAACGTTCTTGATTCTCTCCATCTCCACCATTCATTCCTCTTGTTTGAATTTGGATCGTCGATTGTTGCCACATCACAAGATGCTTGGAAAATTCCTATAAATACAACCCTTTACCATTGTATTTTACATCCACATTTGAGTAGAGTTATCATGCAAAAATATCGTTTGAGCATTGGAATATTTTGGAGTCTTATAGTTACATTTCATATCATTTTTTGCATCATAGTTACATCTTAGAATCACACTTTGCTTCATAGTTGCATTTTAGATTAGCATATTCATAGTTAGCATTTGAGCATATGTAGAATCATCCTAGATTCATATCATAGCCTTTTCATTGTATAATCTAACACCATTATCCATTCATCATAGTATCAATTATCATTTTCATCATATAGTTTCATGTAGGAACTTAATTGGATTGCATGTTGAATATTTTCTCATTTCTCAAGTTGTCATTTTAACAACCATAGTGCACATAGAAATCTGAGGGCCAAATGGTTTAATAAATCCTTGAGAATAGAAGACAATGAGACATTCTTAAAAGATTTGTTTAACTGCAAAGTAGAGTAGTTTACTTGATTCAAATCTTTGATATAATTCATTTTATTAAGGTTTGTGTTGATTTACTAATATTTCCACATTTCACACACACACATTATGCATGGTACAAATAATAGCTACACCTTGTATATTCTTAAGGGTTTCGAGCTTATCTCTAGTAAAGTGTGGAATCCCATTTAGTCCATTAGATAAGAATGGATCCCATAGTAAGAGAAATAGGAGGAACCAACAAGATTTCATTCTTCTAATTTATAAATTTTCTAAGTGATTTTTTTAGAGTCTAGACTAGTGTCTTGTAAACTTGTTAGAAACCGCACAATTTAGAGGAATGACTAGTTGAAGAGTCCACTCAACATTGTAAAGACTTCATTAAATTGTCAACCAAAGTTTGTAAATTTGTGATGGCGTTGTACTATATGTGCCTTCAGAGACTTGAGGTTACCTAGGTTATCCTATTCAAGGTAGTCTACTTATAAAATCACAGAGATGCATAGCAGTGAAAAAAGTAAACTATCACTAATGGCTACGGGTTCCTACAACTTAACTTCTAGCTTAACTGCTGCTAACAGAGAATTGTTGAACTAACTCAAAACTAGTCAAAATGGTAACTGAACTTATTCTAACCAATGGAGTACTACAAGTTAACTAAATGCATTCATGCTCATGAAAATTCATTACTGATAATCAAAATATGAGAATTTATTCTGACTTACATGCAATTTATGAAGTAATGATAAATGGAAATAACTATTAAACAAAAATAAAAAATTCCAAATGTAGTGAAGAACAATTACCTTGAGTGGCCTGCTCAAGTGGTTGTCTTCACTTAACTGAACCAAATATAAATCATTATATTCTACACATTCATATAAACTTGAACTTTATTCATTACACATCACAAAAGATTACACAAAATCTTCCTTATAGATTGTATTCAAGGAAATCATTTCTAAATAATCATGTCTATAGATGATAACTGAAAATTGAAAAATAACATAACAAAATACTAAATCAACAAACCTATCTAAGGGCTCATCCATTGGTTATATACAAGCATGAGGGAGTTTATTCTAAATATAACTCCTAACTGAAATCATTAACTACAACTCCCTAGATATCAAAGTATGCAATTAATATTGAATCATTCAAAGTACAACTAAAAAGAAACAAGAGTTCTAATAAAATTGAAACTCTAAAAAATAGATCTACATGTGGAACACACAAACAGTTATCAAGAATCCTATCCATAAAATAATTCTTCTTCTCAATGCCTTATTAACTATCATAATGATACATGACTAAATCCATTAGGTTCCTCCACATAGTAGTTATTATACTCAACTTGACTCGACACTTCCCTTGTTTCGTTGTCCAAGTCCTCCTTTTGTTGTGGGCTACAACTTCTAATTTTCACAGGCTACAATGTCTTCTTGGTATGCAAGAGGTTAATCCACAAAACATATACAAAAAGCTAACTACTATGATTAAACATAGAATTCCAACCACATTTAATACATACTCACATATACACTATGCAATGCTACTATATCATAACTATATTTCTATTACTATAATTTAGGTCCAAGGTTGTGTAATAAGCATAGAAAGGTATCATAGCATAGGATTATTTTCTAAAAGGAATGTCTAATAATGTCTGAAAGAACTCATAAAAACAACATAAAATAGGATAATAAATGAACCCATCATTCCCCCCAACTATACTTTTGCTATTCCTCAAGCAAAACACTAGGGGTACAGATTATAACATAGGGTGATCTCCTTGAGGTCCATGACAACATCAAATCCCTTGATCTACTTTAAGTAGAATCATCTATAAGCTACAAGTTGTCTCATTCTAATGATCTCGACTTTCTCACACTCCTCACCTTTTTCCCCAGTCCAATGTGGAACTGGATAGAGTAGCATAGGTGGGTGGAATGTGAGTGGTACCTAGTGAAGTCCTATGTTATCAAATTTTTTTATGTATCTACATACCCTCTCAAGGATGGTGGTAAAATTGTATACTAAATGAGGTTCTTTTCTCTACAACTCTGGGTCAAGATATTCAATTTGTTCTACATATAACTGTAACATTGCTGACCCAATCCCACAACTAATTTTTGCATTCTTTTATAATCCTTTGTCTTTAGTTTCATAATATTCCTTCCTACACCTTTATGATCAAGGATTTTCAACCATTCATCTATAAGTGCATCAGGGTCTTTAGACTCTTTCCTTATTCAGAGAGCAACTAATTTCTCCCTCTCCTCATATTCTTCCATTATTTTTCCCCTGAATTGTTCATTCCTATAATAAGATGCTAGCACTCTTACCTAGAAATCCCCTCCAAACATCAGAGGATTCCACTCTGTTTCATCTGGCACCACATAGTTGTGCAAATAGTATTCACACAATTGATACTTCTCTTCTAGTATAGAATAAAAAAAACATTAAGAAACTCAAATTACCTACTCATCCCAACTAATTAGTTATTGATTAGCCTAGTAAACTAAAAACTCAAAAATAATTCTTGCAAAAATAGTGCATATGTTCTTGCTAGAGGTTTTCATCTTATAATTTGGGCAACTTTATCTACCACTTCTTCCAATATGATTTCTAATCCCCATATCTTAATCTCTTTTCCTTAATCCAACACTTTAACATGTTCTACAATCAAAGTTTCTTTTAATTTCCTCCACTTTTCTTTTTCTTGTGAGAACTCATCGGTCACCTTCCATAGGTGATAAACAAGAGACAAATTTGTATGGTGAATTGGGGTTTTTATTGGAGGAGGTCTCTAATTTTCTATTGTAAGTTCCCCATCCCCTATTTTGGTTATAACAACCAATTGTGCCAATAGATCCAAATTTGCACCATGGCCATATGTTTGCAATTTTTCTTCCAATTCTTGTATTTTTGTCTCCCTTTCCTTGTCTCTCTTTTCATAACTCTACACTAGTTCTTCTAGATGTTTAATTCTATCCAAAGCTTCTTGAATCTCTTTCTTGAAATTTCTATCTACTATAAACATTCTCTCTATTTCTAAAAATGATCATTGCCACCCCTTGTACAATCATAGTCTTCATAAGTACTATTTGGGGTTTTCTTTTGTATTTTCCTAGCAACAAACACATATTCTAAGTCTTAATCAAAAGTGGTAGACACATATCTCTTACTCTTCACAGGTGTATGCACATTTCTAGAGATATTTATCTTCCTTTCAAATTTTTTTTCAACCAACATCACATCTTCTTCTAATATTATTTTCCCTTTTCCTCTTCTTTAGGTTTTTCCACACTCCCCATCATAACACCTTGCTTTTTCAATCATCTTAAATGCCTAGGTGTAGATTTCTCCTTCTCAACATCCTTCTTGTCCTTTCGAGAATCCTTTTTATTTTTTGTTTTAGAAGGTGTAGAAGTTGTGGATGTATTACCTCTTTTGTTCTTAGGTTTTGGTGGTTTAGAAGAAGATGGAATTTCTTCCACTACTAGTGACCTAGACTCTTGCACATTATGCTCCTCGGGCTCACCTTGGCTATGGGTAGGTGAAGCCATAGGTGAGATAGGATAACTTTCTCTTGTAGGTTCATCTTGTGGCTTTAAATTTTTAGGTACTACAGGTGCCTCAATTAAACTATTAATATCTTCACATTTCAAAAAATCTTCCTAGGCTACTTGTGGGTATTAAATTCTCAAGCTCCTTTTTAATAACAAGGAAATCAAATAGTGATGTGATAAGGTTGTGCCACTATGTTTCCTTTGATACTCAGATGCCATCCTTTTCAGCATTTTATAGAGAAAATTTGGCACATTTACTGGCCTATTATGGTGAAGGTGACTAAGAAATTTGAAATGTAAAGTATATAAAAAATTCTATATACCATCACAAGTAAGGTATCTAATGAAATAGAAAGCACAATTCACCCAAAACCATGGAAGATAAAGTCTCTTTGTACCTTGTGACAATGAATCCAAATTTTCTCCTCGCTCACATAATTCTTCTCTTGCAACCACTACATTTGTTCTAATTAGAAACTATGATGCAGTCCTAGGCAACCCAGATACCTGTGCTATGGTAGCTTCAGATGCATATAGTAAAAACCCTTTTACCATTGATTCGTCATGCTCCAATGATATTGCAAATCTCTTTGCTATGTCTGTCAAATTTGCCAGCTTTAGAAAATAATAGAGCCAACCAACTCTTGTGAAGATAGGCAATACCATTGCATCTTCTAGTATTTACTTGTGAGCTAACAACTCTCTCCTAATAACATCACCTCCCATTATGAATATCTTTACCTCTATTGAATATCTTAACCTTAAAATTTAGCCTAATTTCGACTTCACCACCCTCAAACCCTTCTCTTACTCTAATAATTCATCATGAATTTTCACTCCCATGCTATAACTACAACTCCCCTTCTTCATATCAACTTAATTGAGCTTAAAAATAAATTTTGGTTCAACTTAGCTCAAGATCACTGGATTAGGGAATTGGCCATTTGAATTTATAGCAAAAAAGTAGGTGCAGTTTTAGGACAAAAAGGGTTTGCATGTCAATATGTTTGTTTGCATTTGGTTTGAGGTGGAAAAAAATGAAATAATTAGCTGATATTTTACCCTCCCCACAACTTAAGATTTGAAGTGACCTCACTTCAACTCATGAGAGGTGAAGGTATCATTATAGAGTATAGAAATATATATTATAAATATATCACATGCTTAATTTAATATGGAAATACATGATGAAAGCATTAAGAAATCTATGGTAATTATGATAGTGTACCTTGCATACCTATAAAAGGTGACTAACTGAACACCACACATGTGAGCTGAATAAAATTTATCTGCAATATGATTTGATATGACAAGGAGTAAATGTAGGTGAATGAATTGTGAGGTGGTAGATGTAAGGTAATGAAATGAAATAGACAAATAATAGTTGGTGATTTGACAGTTTCAACATTAGAAATTTGAATTGGAAGTAGGAAATAAGTTAGGCATGGTGTGGGTACTTATTATGATAAGATGGATACTACATGTGAGAATTTTGAGGTGAAAATACATGAACTACAATTCATGTGGCACCAATTGATTTGAAATTATTTTCTACTAGATGGAACTACCGGTACCTTCAACATTAGGTCCCTTCCTGTATTGTGAAAACTATTGTGCTATAGGTCCCTAGTGCAACAAGGCCCTTTTTGAATGTTGAAAGTTGTATATATAACATAGGTCCCTCTAGAAAATAATGTACATCATTATAAATGTGATGTGTGTGCTTGTGAGTCAGAATAAGGATTTAAAGCTAAGTGATCTTAGGGATTGAGCAATGTAGCTAAATTGTTGAATCACCTAAAGGACTTGGAATATCCACTGCTATTGAGGCATCACTCTGTGTTTATGAACTTGTATCTTGATCACTATGAGGTCCATACTATTGAAATATAGAGAAAAAGTAAAATCTTCATTCTGTACTAGTTTCTTATAAAGTTTTAATCAATGGCCATTAACTAGCAGTGAGAACCTCACTGCATCTATAGTATGCAACTTTAACACTTTGTTAGTAAAGACTTGGCTAATATCATAAGGTCCCAACCACCTAGATTGGAGTTTCCCTTTGAAATCCTTGTATCTTGAATCATATAATAAGGCCTAGTATCCTACATTAAATTACTTTGTCTTGATATATTGGTCATGCCACTTTGTCCTTTGCTTTTGTACTATCTCAGTGTGATGGATGTTGGAAAAATGTGTAAATTTATCTATTTGTTTTCATTTATGTCACCATGTTAGTAGTATGTTGGTAGTTGGGTCTGGTACTCTTATATCAGTGCTTATCCTCTCTAGTGGTTGGTCTGGTATTTTGGTTGCCTATACGATATTCTAGTCTACAGTTCTCCACAAATGATAATTTATGGTTGTTTTGGGAAACAACTGATGGATGTCAAAGGTGTGCATGATTAGGTTATTTTGTTCTTAGGTGCTTGTACAACATAGGAGCAACCAAAAAATTGATTGTTGCCTTGTTGCATTGAAGATTATTCTTGGCCGACTTGTTAAGTTAATTTTGATTTGAAAACTTATGTGCGACCTATTTCTTGGTCTGATTGACATGATGAAATGTGCTAAATATTGTTTTGTGTGTTTGGAAATATTTTGTGAACTATTGGAGCCGAGCTAATTAGTGCTTGTGATGGAGATCGGGTATATATACAAGTATATGGTGAAAAATTTGGTAGAGAGAATGTGTGAGTGAGTGTGAATGGGTGTGTGTGAATATGTGCAGTGAGTCTGTAGGAAAGTGACAGAGGAAATAGTGAAGAAGTAATGAATGTGAAGGTGTGATAAAAAAGGTAGCAGTTGTGAGCATATTTGGAACTGTTTCAGCACATGTTAGGTGCATCTTTCCAGTTCATTTTTTTGTTGTAATGCCTTACTCTATTTTGTATATTTTTTCTATAGGCAGTGAGCCTCTTGTTGGATAGTGAGTCATTTTTGTAGGTAACGAACCTTTGTACTTGGACAATGAGTCCTTCTTTTGGTAGTAATCCTCCTTTTCAAAATACTATATAGTGTGAGTTAACCCTCATTGTGGTTTTCCCCTTATTGGGTTTTATACGTAAAAATCTGGTGCTCATTGTGTTGATTTACTTTTTGTTATCTGTGTTTCAAGCTAATATTTAATAATAGAAGTGTGGTTGAAGATTTGATAAGTGATAAAGTTTTAAGTTTGAATGTGCATGAAAACTAATTCACCCTCCCCCTCTTAGTTGTCCTATACCTATTTAACAATTGCTATCAGAGATCTTGGTTCCTCTGGTAAAGTCTAACATCTTGGGGGAGATCCTGAAAATGGAGATAATGAATGAAAAAGGAGAACTCCAGATTGCTCTTGAAGATCTTGATAAAGTGGAAAGAGAAAACAAATATTTGAAAGAGAATCTTGATGAAGCAAATGAATGTGCTCAAAAATTTAAGGAACAGTTGAATAAATTTAAGGAAAGACACAGAGAAGTAAGTGAATAGCTAAAACAAAAGATAATTGGACTGAAAGTGACTGTAAAAGAAAAGAAGAGGATTGAAGAATGCCTGAATACAATGGTGTAGAACAAGTCTAAAGAATGTTCCAGACTCGAGCAGGAGATAGTAAATTTGAAAGTGGAATTAGAGAAGGATAAAATTTGTGAGAATAATTTCAGATCCAACTCCAGTAAACTTGAAGAACTGCTTGCTGGACAAAAACCATGTAAAGACAAAGGTGGCTTAGGAGTTGATACCGGTGAATGCTCTAAAGATGTGAAGAATAATCAAGGCAAGAGGAAGTAGAGATGGAATTTTGCAAGATGACCACCTGTGAAACAACCTAATTCACAAAGGTACCCCTCTTTTGATGGTTTTTTCTTTTCATGTAACAAATATGATCATAGAGCAATTGATTGTAGAAGTAGGATAAACCATTTTTCTAGTTCTCTTTCCAAAAAATGTTTTGAATGTGGGAAGTTTGGAGATAAGGCTACAAAATGCAGATCTTAGGTAAGTTTGATCAGTTAGGTAATGAGAAACAGGTTTAATGAAGGAAAAAGGAATCAATTCTTTAATGGCTACTGCTATTCCTTCAATAAATTCAGACACTAAGAAAATCAATGTAGATCAAGGAATAATGGAGGACAATCTAATCAGAAATGTGTGATCTGTTATAATTGGAATAAACCTAGACATGTATCTAAAGTTTGCAAGAATAAGAAAGGAAAGAAATATACTTTGAAAGAGAAGACTGGACTAGTAAAGAAGATTGATAAAGAAGAGATGAAGCAAGAGATGGAGAAGACTTGGAAGAAGAAAGAAGAAAGAATAAGAAGAAGAAGAAGAAGAGAAATCTAAGACTCCTAATCTATCTATACCCTCATTTGGTACATATGACTTATTCAAAATTTAGACCTAGCATGGTCTTAGGGGGAGCATTATCAAAAGATTATAAAAACCCCCTGGAAGAATGGTGTGTCAGAGGTTGGCACGTGGTCAAAATGTGAAGAATGCTTGTTTAGAGGTTTTGGAAGAAAAACCAAAGAAAAATATGTTGGTATAAGGATTTGCAGACTATTTGAAGGTTTTTTGTGCTAAGTGAAGTGTGTTTTAAGTAGCTTTTTGTGTTTTCTACATTTAATGCTCTTAGGGAAAACTCGATGATGGACAAGTAGAAATTTGTGATGTTTTTTGGTTAATTGTGCATTTGAAATTGTTGGAAAGTGCTCTAAAGATTTCTTGAGGCATGCTTGAAGTGTTTTTGAAGGTAATTTGAAGATTGATTCAGGTAATTTGGAAACCCTCTCTCTATTTGTATAAGGAAAGAAGAAAATTAAAGAAGCATCACTGAATTTCAAGAAAGCTAAGTGATGGACAATGGATCATGTGGTGTTACCTCTTTGAAGTTGAAAAGGGCCAAAGTAGAAGAATGCAATCATACAAAAATGAAGGAAATTGAACTAGGGTTGAGAAAAGTTGAATTATAGAATATAAAAACCCTAGGGATGGATTTGTGGAGTGAATTTCTATGGGTTTCTGATAAGGAAGTTATCCTATTCTTATTGAACTATCTTAAGGATGGAAACATTGTTTTGGGAAAACCCTACTTGATCTTGAAGGAAGCAATTAAAGCGATCACTGGATTATACATCATTGGGGAACTTCTTGGAAAGAAATCTGTGAAATATAAAGATGTGGTGGAGCTAACTGGAATTGACAAATATCAAAGAGCATTGTTGATTAATACACTTGTTGACTCGACTGTTAGGTATGTTGCATATGGTATAAAATTTATTTTAGGAATTGTGAAAGCTCAACTTTGGCTATTGTTGTACATATTTCCCACATGATGGTTAAGGAGAATAGATAATTTGATTTATGTAGCTTGTTGCTTGACAATTTTCTTGAAAATATTTGAATGTCATTGGTTGAGAATTATCCATTTCATTTTGGATCCTTGCTGGTATGCCTGGTGTTTTACTTTCTAAATTCTCTACTAGGAAAAGATAATTTAGTGTGGGAATCCAGTATCCCTATTGGAAATTTTTTTTACAGACATCTAGAGTCTTTGGAAGATAAGGAAAATATGTGTAGATTGTATTTATCATCCTTGCAAGCAAACCCTTGCTTCGATATATCTATAGTAAGTTGATTCAAAGTAGGCTCTTCATTTGGGAAAAGAGAATTGGAAGTTGTAATCAATGATTCCCCTCATGAATTGAAAAAGAGAAAGGAAATGGTTGAAGACATCATTGATATTTCAGATGAGAAGGAGAAATAATCATTGACTGGTACTAAATCCCCTAATCTTGATGATATCTAGTCTATGATAGTTGAAGGAAAAATGAAGAAGATTGGTGAATTGGGATGTTTCCTCGCCTATTGATAGATTGAAAATTGATGATGTATTGGTAGATTATCTACTTCAGAAAGGTATTGAAATATCTATTGTTTCTAATTTCTTACCAGAGAATCTGGTTGAGATTGTTGAAGAAAGGATGTTGCTTGAAGGTTTGGAAGGATGTAAGATGGGAATCTTGATTGAAAGATGTAAAAAGGTTGTGCAGAGATTGTCTGGATTGATTGTAGAAACTAAGAAGTATGTTAAAGAAATTTCAAATATTTACAAGTATTGTCTTCGGTGGCTTGCTACTATAGACAACTTCAAAAGAAAAATTGAAGCGATTGAAGCCGAGGTGAATGAGATTGGAAAGAACTTTGACATATTTAAAGATAAATAAGGGAAACAAAGGATAAGAGTTGGTGAACTTCAAGCTGAATTGATCATTACACAAAGACAGAGAGATGATGTGACAAAGACCTTCTAGCTTAAATAAATTACTGAAGTTCAGTTAGAGCATCTTTCCAAAATTCTTGTTGATGCTGAAGATATTGAGAAACAATGTTCTGATGTAGATTGGTCACCCTCTTTTACTTTGTTGCAATTATTAGAAAGTACATGCACAAAATTGGAATTTATTGTTTTTAACTAGAAGTTGTATTCAGTTCTCAAAGAAAGATATAATAAGGTGTTTCAGGTGAAGAGTGTCATTTTAACTTAATTTTTGCTTGCTTAAATAATCTAGATTGTTGTAAGTTTTTGAATTTTTTGGAAATCTTTTTGAAATTTTGATGTCACCATGTTTGCACTCTTTCTTGGCACCCTTTTCCATTGATGTCAAAAGGGGAGAGAGTTGGAATGGAGAGTGTTGAAGATAGTGGAGAGAGAATTTTTTTGTTCACATGTTGCCATCAATGACAAAGGGGGAGATTGTCAAAAAATGAGTAAAGTTATATATTTTTTGTCATTGATGTCACCATGTTAGTAGTATGTTGGAAGTTGGGTCCGGTACTCTTATATCGGTGCTTATATTCTTATGTGGCTGGTCTGGTATTTTGGTTGCCTATATAGTATTCTAGTCCACACTTCTTCACAAATGATAATCCCTGGTTGTGGTTTTGGGAAACAATTGATGGATGTCAAAGGCATTCATGATTAGGTTATTTTGTGCTCTGGTGCTCATACAACATAGTAGCAACCAATAGATTGATTGTTGCCTTTTTGCATTGAAGATTATTCCTGGCAGACTAGTTAAGTTAATTTTGATTTGAAAACTTATGTACAACCTATTTCTTGGTCCGAGCCAACATGATGAAATGTGCTAATTTTTTTTTTGTGGTTTGTAAATATTTTGTAAACTATTGGAGCCAACCTAATAATGGTTAAAGATTTTTTTTAAAAAAATTTGGAGCCGACCTAATTAGTGTTTGCAATGGAGATCGAGTATATATATAAGTATATGGAAAATAGTTTAGTAGAGAGAATGTGTGAGTGAGTGCAAATGGGTGTGTGCGAATATGTGCAGTGAGTCTATAGGAAAGTGATAGAGGAAATAGTGAAGAGGTAATTAATGTGAAGGTGTGATTAGAAAGGCAACAGCTATGAGCATATCTAGAATTGTTTCAACACATGTTAGGTGCATCTTTCTAGTTCATTTTTGGGTTGTAAAGCCTTACTCTATTTTGTATAATTTTTTTGTAGGTAGTGAGCCTCTTGTTGGACAATGAGTCCTTTTTGTAGGTAGTGAGCCTTTGTACTTGGACAGTGAGTCCTTTTGGCAATGAGCCTCCTTTTTAAAATACTATATAGTGTAAGTTAACCCTCACCGTGGTTTTTCCCTTATTGGGTTTTCCACGTAAAAATCTAGTGTTCATTGTGTTGATTTACTTTCTGTTATATGTGTTTCATGATCATATTTAATAACAAAATAGTGTGGTTGAAGATTTGATAAGTGATAAAGTTTTAAGTTTGAATGTGCATGAAAATTGATTCACCCCCTCTCTCAGTTGTCCTGCACCTATTTAACAATGGATGGCCTCCATCCCGATTTCATCCAATCCATTTAAATGGTGTAACCTCTCCTTTTGAGCTGATGTGAGATCCATGTCCAAATCAACTACTATTCTTAATGTATTATACTCAAACTCAATTGGAAGGATTATTGTTTTGCCATATACTAGCTAATAGGGTGTGAAACCAATTATTTTCCATTTTGTTCTATATGCCCATACTGCTTTTGGTAACCTAGGAAGCCAATCTTTCTTATGTAATTGTACTATCTTGGTTAGAATACTTTCAATTTCTCTGTTGGTAACCTCCACTTGGCCATTGGCTTGAGTGTGATAAGGTGTTGAATTTTTGTGCCTAATTTGATATTTTTCAACCAATTTGGTGATGAGGCCTGAAGTAAATTATGAACCTTGATCAGTCACAATTTCCCTAGGTACTCCATACCTAGTAAAAATTTCCCCATATAAGAATTTAGGAACTTTTCCATCTCTGGAAAAGTATAATTCTTTCACTTGTACTATTTAGTCAAATAATTAGTGCAAACTAGAATGCATTCCTTGTTGTTAGAAGTAGGTGAGACTGGTCCAATAAAGTCTAGACCCCATTTGTCAAAGGGAGCTAGTGTTAACTAAGGTTGTAATGGAATTTCATCACTCCTTTTTGGCTTACCTATTCTTTTGCATCTATCACAGATCCTTGTATACTTGATAGAATCCTTGTGTAGAGTAGGCCAGTAATAAGTAGTTGTGAGGATTTTGAAAGCTAGCCTTTTAGCTACAAAGTTACCCCCACATGCTTCATCATGAAAATATTTCATGATATAAAATATTTCATCTTCCCTTATGCACCTTCTCATGATGTTGTTAAGGGAAACATAGAATAGATAACCTGATATCCAAGACTATGGAAAACTCTTATGTACCAACTATCTCTTTTCTTTTAGAGAAAAGTATGGTGGAATTTTCCCTATCAATAAATAATTTGTAATGTTAGCATACTAGGGTACATGTACACTAAGAGAAAACAAGTGTTAATCTGAAACTAAATCATCCACTACCCCTTCTACTAATTGTGTTGGAAACCTTGATAGAAAATTTGCTACTACATTAGCCTTACCAGGCTTTTCCACTATCATAATATCAAACTCTTGTAGAAGGAGAAACCATATAACTAGTCTACCCCCTACCACAAGATTGTTCATTAAATATCTGATAGTTGTATGGTTTGTGTGGAAAAAAACTAAATAACTAGTGATGTAATTCTTGAATTTATTAATGGCATACACTACTACTAGCATCTCTTTTTGTAACATTATAATTTAGTTTTGCACCCTAAAGATTCTTGCTAATGTAGTAAATAACATATCTTTGTTACCTTTTTTTTGACCTAAAACTGCTCCAATAGCAAAATTTGAAGCATCTATATGGAAGGGTAAGGTCCAATTTACCCCCCTCAAAATAGGTGCTTGGGTTAAGGATTTCTTTAATTTTTCAAAGGAGTGTTAGCACTTTGATTTCTATTCAAATTCTATATCTTTAGTCAATAGAAAAAACAATGATGAAACAATCTTACTGAAGTGTTTAATGAACATCTTATAATAGCCTACATGGCCAAGGAAGCTTTTAACATCTCTTTTCTTTTGTGGAATAGGTGACGTAGAAATGATTTCTATCTTACGTGGATCAAATTGAATCCCTACACTAGATATGAAATGCCCTAAAAAAATTCCCTGAGTCATCATCATAAAACACTTTTCATTATTGAGGGACAAGTTATTTTCTTTACACCTCTTTAATACCTTTTCTAGATTGCTAAGGGCTTTCTCATAAGTTTCCCCATATGTGGTGAAGTCATCCATATATTTCCATATAGTCATGAGCATAATAAGAAAAGATGTTGAGCACTGCTCTCTAAAAAATAGTCAAGGAATTGCATAAACCAAGGGGAAGAACAAAGTAAGCATAGGTACCCCAAGGACATGTAAATGTTGTATTGTCCTAATCCTCTAGAGCAATTTTTATTTGACTGTAACCACTAAAACCATCTAGGAATGAAAAGTACTTCTTCCCTACTAAATATTCAAGCACTTGATCTATAAAGGGAAATGGAAAGTGGTCCTTCCTATTGGTTGTGTTTACTTACCTATAATCTACACATACCCTCCATTTTCCACCTTTCTTGGGAACAATGACTAGAGGTGAGACCCATTCACTATTATATATAGGATAAATGAAGCCTACATCAAGGATTTTTTGAAGTTTAGCTTTAACTATTTCTCTCAAGGTAGGGTTCATTTATCTTTGAGGCTATCTAATGGGTCTATAACCATAATTTATATAGATCTTATACATAAATAAGTTAGGATCTATACCATTCATATCATGGTAGTCCCATGAATATGCTACTACAAGTGCTTGCAATATAGTAGTTAGGGAATTCTAATATTCTTCAGTCAATGCATTATTTATGATCAACATTGTTCCTAGCATGATTACTAGTTCTTTGGATGATTGTTGCATAGATGAGAGGTCAAGGCTAGGAATGATTGATACACACTATTTTGGAAGTAAGGAATGGAAGATATGAGATATTTATTATGAGGAATTGGCGGGTATAATGTTTTGCAAGGGGTCTTGTAGATAGGAGATATAGTCCTATTACTGTGGGCTCCTACTGCAACCATTATGTATTATATGATCAATCAAATCATCTTCATATTGATCATCCAATAGATGGTTGCATTCTATTTTCATCAAATTCTATAGGGAAAAGTTATCTTCCTCATCCAAAGTGAGCCAAATGATTTTCTCAAGATCAACATAAGGTTGGGCTAGAGGATAGAGGATCAATTTCTTGGTTATTGTCCCATTAGATATTATCATATTGCTAGACCTACAACTTATGAATGCATTAACTATAGCTAACCATGGTTTTCCTAGGATGAGTGGATATCCTGAAAGGTTAACCTTTAGTTTTAAAACTATGAAGTCTACAGGGCATTCCCAAGAATCTAATGCAATAACTAAATCTTCAATGATACTTTTAGGCTTGACAGTTGACCTATCCGCCAATTGTAGAATAGTTTGAGTAGGTATAAGGTTGGATAACTGAAGTAATTGCATTGTTTCTTTAGTCATGACATTAATTGTTTCCCCTAAGTATATCAAGGTGTTCTTGATAAGTGTCCTAATAATATTAAAGTCCATTACTAGACTACCAAGGTCTGTGTATTTAGGGATAGTTATATTCCTTAACATGATATTCGCAAGGTTTCTTAGGACACAAACTGTCTAAGGATCCTTCCTTTTCCTCCTTGGTTTCTTAAGACATAGGTACCTAGTTGCTTTGGTATAGATTGCAATACCCTTAGTATCTTGGATGAGAGGGAACTTGATATTGACATCCCTAAGTTGACCCAACAAGCCTGTCTTAGCTTGTGTGTGATGCTTTTGAATGGATAAGTGTCAGGGAAAGGAGGCTTTGGACTTGAGGTAGTTTGGTTTACTTGATTTGACTCAGGTTCCAAAGGTGATTTTTTCAAAGCTTCAACTATAGGTTCCTCATTCTCCATCTTAGTGATTTGAGGGGATGAAGGTATAGCTAGTTTTTTCCATGACCTAAGGTGTCACTCACCTCTACCCCATAAGTGGGGTATTGCATAGCTTCATTAATATAAGCTTGTTGGACAGGCTTGTTGTTAGGGATAGGTGTAGGTTGGGAAGGTAATTGTGGTGGTCTAGTTGGATGAGATGTAGGATTTGATGGAGGCATAATGGCTTGTTGTTAGGGTTGAGGACGAAGCATATGCTACTAATAATTCATGTTTTTCTACTACCACTACTAGCCTTTTTTCCATTGAGGTTCCCATTGGTTTTGTTGTGTTGTCCATTATGGATTATAATTAGAACCTTGAAAATTTTGTTGTGACCAAGGATTTGGCTGCTATTGGTTCCAATTTTTCTAAGGTTGTGGCTATTGTTGAGGTTTTTTCCATTGATTTTGATTAGCTGGCTAGGGTTGAGAATTCTAAGCAGAAAAATTATGATTTCTAATGGGAAAGATGAATTGAATTTAAGAGGGTTTTGTGAAATAACTTGTATTTTTTTCCATGGCCTTCTTTGAGCTATGTAAAATAGATGTCCATCATCTCCTTCAAGTAGCTGAAAATTAGGTTTCTCTATTTTGTCTTGTTGGATACTAGCCACCCTCTTCCATTTATAGTTTGCTTTCCTTTGCCTATAGTCGGGGTAGTATTCAATGAGAATTGCTTCATCTTCCTATTGCTTCTTTGTGTGGAGAGTGTCTAACTTAGTTTCCAGGTGACTAATAATGTCCTCCTTCATATTGGAGAACAAATTGCTTAACTCTATCTTTGAAACCCCAGTGGATGATTTTCCAATGGTGGATGTCCTCTCTCCTCTTGGCCTCTTAGTAAAGGTCCTGGAGTAATTTATATAGACCTTACAAATGTCTTCAAATGGTATTTGAGAGATATCCCATTGCCCAATAATATTGAGGGAATCCATATAGTCCTCATTGAATCCTCTTAAAAATACCAACTTGAGGGACTCTTCATATAACTTGTTCTATGGTTTTTTCTTCAAGGAAAACTAAAATATCTCCACATAATTTACTAATGGCTCATCCTTCTTCTTTGAAATTATAAAAATGCCATCTCTCCTCCTATCAAGTCCTCTACAATAGTATTGGTACTTCTCCAAGAATAATTTTTTCATAGTATCCCAATCAAGAACAACATCCTTGTCTAATCCCATAAACCATCTTAGGGCTACATCTTTTAGAGTGGAAAGGAAGATCTTGAGCCTATAATCATTAGAAGTATATTCATAACTCCTACATAGGACATCAAATTAAAACATAAATGTGTCTAGATATTCAGTCACCAACCCATAATAGACTGGTAATGTTGAAGGAGGAATATACTTTTGCAGAATAGCCCTTTCTTGGTTGGTGATTGGGAACTCAAAGGTTGCACATTCAGGATCATCCATTGCATCACCCATGGTTTGGTATGTCCCCTATGTTTGTGTGCAAGATGTTGGTGATAGAGAAATTTCTTCTTTAGTATTACCCTTGCTCTGAGTACTAGAGTCACCAATTTCTGTTATGGCTTCTTGGTGTGTAGAGGGGAGGAATCTTCCCAAAGAATCTCTCTGCCTCCACATACAATAAATATGGAATTGCATAGTAGTCATTCTTCACAATATTAGTGTAACTTTCTAGTATGTTAATGAGACAAATCTCAATAGTCCTAATGCTAAAAAAAAATGTAAACTATGAAAGCATGGAAAAACAAGTCTATGAAGGTAGCACCATCCCCAAAAATGATGCCAAGAATGTAGAGTCTAAACTAGTGTCTTGTAAACTTGGTAGAAACCACACAATTCAAAGGAATGATTAGTCAGACAGTTCACTCAACATTGTAAAAACTTCATTAAATTATCAACCAAGGTTTGTAAATTTGTGATGGTGTTGTACTATACGTGCTTTTAGAGACTTGAGGTTACCTAGGTTAATTCAAGGCATTCTACTTGCTCAAAAATCATAGAAATGCATAACAATGAAAGAAGTAAACTATTGTTAATGGCTACAGGTACTTACAATTTGACCTGTAGCTTAACTGCCGCTAATAGAGAAGTGTTGAAACTAACTCAAAACTACTCAAAATAGTAACTAAACTTATTCTAACCTACAAATTACTATAAGTTAACTAAATGCATTCATTCTCATGAAAATTCATTATTGATAATAAAAATATGAGAATCTATTATGACTAACATGAAATTTATGAAGTAATGATCAATGGAAATAACTACTAAACAAAAATAAACAACTATAAATGTAGTGAAGAACAATTACCTTGAGTGTCCTATTCAAGTGGTTGTCTTCACTAAAATAAACCAAATCTAAATCCTTAGATTCTATACATTCATAAGAACTTGAACTTCATTCATTATGCATCACAAAATATTACACAAAATCTTCCTCATAGATTGTATTCAAGGAAATCATTTTTGAATAATCAACATGTTTGTAGATGATAACTAAAAACTAAAAAATAATTGATAACAAAATGTTGAATTAATAACCCTATAGAAGGGCTCAACCATCGACTATATACAAGCATAGGGGAGTTTATTCTAAACACAACTCCTAACTAAAATCATTAACTAAAACTCCCTATGTATCAATGGGTTAATTTCATAAAGTTAGATTATTAAATATTAAACCACAAAAAACCAAAGAAGCTAAACACAAATGAAACAATTATACCATATCGCTTGTGAAGCTTCCATGATTCACCTCCATAGCACCTGCTAACTTGTTGATTGTTGCCCTCAGATCGAGTGTGTGAGCAATCTTTTACTATGCCAATTTCCTAAACAAGCTTTGAAGAATTTGATAACTATGCCTATGACTATGACCAATGACTATGCCAAGGAATAACTAAGACTTAATGAAATCAAGTACAAAAATATCATAAATGTTGCGACATATAAGAATGAGCGTGAGTAGTCCAAAAATGTGAGCAAAATTGTCATTTTATAGAAAATACAATTTTGGATGGACGAACGAGATTGAAAGTTGACAAAAGCCTAAAATCAAAGGTCTAGAGTGCATGACAATCCCTAATTAGGGTTACAACAAGATTGTTAAATGAGTAGTCACGATGTCATTTGAGAAGACCAAATTGGCGATTGAGAATAAATGAGATAATTAGTCAAAAAGATGAAGATTTTGAAAATCAAGAAGATAAAGACTGCTTGATTTGTGAGATTCAAAAAATAAAAAAGATAAGAGTTGAACTAAAAAGCAGATTTGGAAAATCAAGAATTTTCTCAATTGCTTGATTTTTGGAAGAAGATTACCATTAAATTCAAAATATGGATTTTGTGTGATAATAAATAATTGATTTTTAGATTATTTACCAAAATGAATTAACATTGAAGAATGTGAAATCATTTTAAATGATTAATTTATTTAAAATGAGAGAAATATTAAATTTAGCAATTAAATAATTAAAGATAATTATTTAATTTAGGGGATAGTGACCGATAATTAAAGAAATTAATAAATTCATTTAATTATGATAATTAGTGACATATTAAATAAATAAATAAAATTCATTCATTTAATAATCAAGAAGACATAAATGAATAAAGGTAATTAAATAAATTAAATAAATTATTTAATTGTAAGAGGACAATAGACCATTAGTGACGTATTGAATAAATAAATATAATTTATTTATTTAATAATCATGAAGAATAAAAGAGATATGGATTAATTAAATAATTATAAATTATTCAATTAATAGTTGAATGTGGACCAAGGACATAATTAAATGTCACAATTATCCTAGGACCAAAGTGGTAAAATAGAGCTTGCAGGCCTCGACCATTTTTATGTGTCTTCATTTTGCCTCTCTTTGTCATAATGTAGCACATCACATTGTGACAAAAAAATAAGTCAAAGTCATGCCCTAGTGAAGGTACAAAGTATCAATGCCCCCTTAGGAAAATTTTCAAATTTTGGGTTGGCAACAGAAAAATTTAGAAAGTGTCCCGATAAGTCAATTTAATGACTAGAAAAACAATGGCGTAGACGGTTTTGGATTCTAACATGTTTAAAGCAGCCAAAGGGGTGGTGAAAGTTGGTCAAAAGGGCCTCTAGTAATAACCTAGTTGACAAATGTCATTTTGACTTTATAAATAGGTGGACAAATTGGTAAAAGTCAATTCATTTTCACTATTCACCTTTGCAATTTTGAGAGCTGAGAGCAAGGAGGACTTCGGTGAGGATGGTGATTCTAGGCATAGAGCAACACGAGGAGATTGTGCAGACTTTCAGGTAGCCAAAGGGTTTTGAGCCAGTGGTATGTACCCCTAACCTAATTTATCATTTTATCAATTTTTTGTGCAAAAATTAGGGTTTTAGGGTGAACAACAGATGCGTGGTGACACATATGTGTTGGCATAAGCTACATTTGCCTTTTTGTTCGATGCATTTGATGCATCGTGACGCAAGTGCAAATAATAATTAGGGAAAACCCAAGATGTGTGACGCTTCTGCTAAACATTGTGACACATTCATCATCTCATGTCGCATTCGAAAGGTATAATGCAACATATGACATTTTGCAACACATTCGTGTGTTAGAGAGACACATTTGAATGAAGTTACACATGTGCCATAAATAGAGACGCAAGTGGCCTGATGTGACACAAATACAGGATAGAATGATGCAATTGGTGATTCACGATGCAAGTGAGGTGCACATAGATGCAAATGTTTCTTAGAGATGCATTTACAGTCAATGCGACACATTTGACTTTGACTTTGACTAGGGCTGATTTTGATGGGTTTTAAATTCTACATGTTTTTTTTATGATAATGACATTTTTCCATAAAGTGCTAACACATTTTTTGGCCTTGTGTAGAGATAGCTTGCACCCATCTATCCTTGGCAGAGCAAGCTAACGACCTTCATATTCGGTGATCAGCTGAGTCAACAAGAGCGATGATGGTTGATGTAGCTAGGCTTGTATTACGTTGCTTATATGCCTGTTATTCAGACAAATAGGGGATTGCTGACTGCATTGTGTGAGCGATGGTGTTCGGAGACATGCTTCTTCCACTTGTTGATGGGAGAGGTGACAATCATGCTTGAGGACATGTACCGTAATCTACGTTTGTCGATTCGAGGAGAGCGGATTGTTTACAACCCTCAACATGGCTATCAGACATTTACAGTTTACTATCGGGATGAGGGTGCAAGACTTGGCATCAAAGGATATGAGATCCAGTGGGAGTTTATGGTGGATCATTATGCTCGATTTGATGCATTTTTGGTGACATTGACCGGTGGGATACTCATTCTTGTCCGTCGCGGACATGGGTTTCCCATTGGTTGGGGAGACATGATAGTGGGCATGAGGTGAGATAGGACAGTTTATGCCTAGTGGCCCTGTTTGTTGGGAATGCTCTACCATCAGCTTCACGAGGTGGCCTACAGGAGGGCACAAAGCATTGGGTGTGGTACTACACTTCTATTGATATGGGTCTAGGAGTATGTGGCCATATTTCAACCTCCTATCCAGAGACCACAACTAGCCGAGGGGATGCCTTACACTTATTACTATGTCGGTAATTTACAGCAAATGAGGATGGGAGAGATAGGTTGGTGGCGCCATCAGATTGACACCATGGTTACATTCATTTGGAGGCCCTACAGAGATTGCCAATAGTGGGATGATGAGGATGACCATCTCAACCTTTGCAGATAGTACCGTTACCTGATTGGTAGGATAGTGTAGAATCAGCTCATTATATAGATGTATCTGCCACAACATGCACTATGACAGTTTGGGGAGCAACAAGGTGTACTGGTAGGCATAACCAAGTATGCTAGATCTTCCAAGGATTTAGCTTGGGGGCCACCGATTTTTGTAGCTTTTTTTGAGCAGCAGATTGATGGGCTAGTAGCCTAGCAGTGGAGATGGAGAGGTGGAGTTGCAGATCCAGGGACTACTGCTAACTATGACTTATGGTGGCAGGCACATTGACCAGTGCCATAGACAAATCTAGATGGGCCAATGCTAATTGATAGGGGGCCAGTTATACCACATGTGTCATGATTTAGGTGAGGGGGTAGAGATGGTGGCAGATGTAGAGGTAGGGGGAGGGATGGAGGCCGGGGTGGAGGATGAGATGGGGGTAGGGATGGAGTTCAGGGTGGAGATGATGGGGATGCTTGGAGATGGAGGAGAGATGGCCAGAGGTAGGGTAGGAGGGTACGACAACATGTAGCAAGAGCGACATTGGATGTTATCCTAGAGGTGGCCGAGGAGGGAGAGAGAGAGGAGGAGGGGTTGAGGTAGGAGCAGGAGGAGGAGAGACAAGAGGAGCAACCAAGGTAGGAGTAGGAGGAGGAGAGACAAGAGGAGCAACTTGAGGTGGATGTGGATGTACCTCGGGATGAGGGAGTCGGTGGAGAGGTCACAGAGGAGGAGGAGGATGATGGTGAAGATGATGATGTTATGGATGAGGTTGAGAGACTCCTGAGATGGAGGATTGTGGAGGGAGAGGAGGATGTACAATCTACCTCATCATTTCCCCATGATGCCACAATAGACCAAAGGGTGGTAGACCTACAGAGGAGACTGGATGAGAGTGTCGCACAGGTTAGAGCATTATAGTCAGAGCTAGAGGTGACTCGGGTAGAGTAGGATCAGGTAGTCATGCACCAATAGGAGGCAACGTAGTGGTGTATAGAGTTTGCATGACTATGTATAGGACCATTGATAGATCTAGCTTGAGAGTTTGGTAGGGTTAGTGTATGGCTTGGGTAATATAGGAAGTTGTATGAGTAGGTTGTGCAAACCAAGATGAGAGTTCCCACTCTTACCAGGACACAGACAGTTAGTGGTAGCAGGTTGGGCAGTGGCAGTCAGAGTAGTGCAGGGGGCTTGAACTCTTCAGGACATACCTCGAGTCATAGGTCTCATCATAGGCATTCCTCTAGTCATAGGTCAGGGTAGTCATATGGTTCATTAGGTTCAGGCCATAGATCAACACCTAGTCTGCCTCTAGTGATAGATCCTTTAGCTTCACAAATTTAGGCCGCAGTATCATCACAGATGCATGTTACCGTGGAGATGATTCCATCAGTGTTAGTTCGATTGGTTTTACAGATAGAGGTTGCTACAGGTCCACCTATTACCTCAGTGTTGGGCACAAGTCCTTAGTCACAACACTCTTCCCTGCGAGGGGATGAGGAGAGAATTTCATAGGGCCATGCTTACTACATTCATGTTTTGGTCTTTATATTATGACACTTTATGTATTGACTATCGAGCCTGCGTGCTCTATTTTTGGGATATCTCATGACTCTATCCTATGCATTTATATATTTTGAAATGATGCTATATGATGTAGTTTTGATATAGCCTACATGTGTGTTATGTGATGTTATTTGATTTTTGTATTATGATGTATGTAATGTGGTGTCTGTGGATTTATGCATTTATGATGGATGATGGTATTATTTATATGTCATGTCATGTATGTCCTATGATGGTTACTTATGATGTGATGCCTTGATAATGCAATGTTTATTTATATATCATGCTGATGTTATGCCATGGATGGTGATGATATGCATAATGTATTTATTTGAATGGATGCCATGTTTATGCCTATGTTAATGCATGACTATGTGTAATGCAATATGTATATGAAATGTATATGATTTAATCCTATGGATGATGCAATGTGTGGACTTAATGCAATTTCTATGTGATTATGTATGCACTTATGATTTTGTATGTCAAAGTATATCATCGAGAGACGAACAAGAGAAGATGACAGGACAAAAGGAGATGCATGTTAGTTCCTAGATTAAATCCTTCAAAACTTTACCATAGGACTTTTATATTTATTGCTCTTAATAATCACTGGGAAGATTGTTGTGATGGCCAACAAACACCATGATATGACATAAATCAAGGTGTGCAATGTTGTTCCGTCACATAAGACAAGAAGTCACAGACAATGATGATAATGACTCATACCAAGAGCACAATTTCCCTAGTCTTTTTGTCATAATCAACCAAAAGAAAAAAAAGACAAGAAGGACAATTCATGAAACACCGTTGCTTCTCTAAATCTTGTTTCCAAGACATCCTTGAGAAACTAGCAGCATGATTTTTCAAAAGGACAAAATAAAGACATTATTATAATATGTCATTTTTCTAAATCTCGTGGTGAGGACATCGCTGAGAAACTAGTAACATGAGTGCCATGATACATCGCTGCTTCTCTAAATCCTATTGTCGGGATCTTATTGAAAGACCAGTAACATGATGAAGAAGACAAAGACAAGTGCCAAGTGTTTGCCAAGTGTGTCTAGATGCCAAGTGTTCTAATTTCAAGATGTCAGGTTTGATGATGTCAAGATGCCAGGGTGTCAAGGTTTTGATGATGCCAAGATGACAAAATTTTTAAGATTGCCAAATTTAGGAAGGACACATCCTGAATAATGTTTATGTTGAGAGGATTGATCCCTAAATGTCAAAAGGAATCCCTCAAAATTCTAGTGACAGGGACAATGACGATGCCTAGGAAGTACACATCCTAAGGCATAAATGACAAAGATTTTTCTTCAGAAGGACACATCTAAAAGATACTAATGTCGAGAAGAGTGATCCTTAAATGTCAAGAGGATCCCTCAAAAATGTCGGATGACAATGACGATGCCTAGGAATGACACATCCTAAGGCATAAATGACAAAGTTATTCTTTATAAGGACACATCTAAAGGATATTGATGTCGAGAGGAGAGATCCTTGAATGTCAGGAGGATCTCTCAAAAATGTCAGATGACAATGACGATGCATAGGAAGGATGCATCCTAAGGCATGAAAGAGAGATTGTTTTTAGAAGGACACATCTGAAGAATACTAATGTCAAGAGGATTGATCCTTAAATGTCAAGAGGATCCCTAAAAAATTTTGGATGACTGTGGCGATGCTTTGGAAGGACTTATCCTAAGGCATAAATGAAAAAAGCTATTCTTCAGGACACATCTGAAATATAACCAAGAGTTGACAGTTTGACTAGTTATGATAATGTAACTTGTTTTGACCAAATTTGAATGAAGTTTGGTTGAGTCTAACTTGTGTTGCCCAAATGCCGATATTGACATGTTGGTGTGATTGTCATGTTTGAATAAATGATTTCCATACTTTGTTTTAGGAGTTTTCCCATCTGGAAAATGATTTTCCTTAACTTGAAGACTTTTGATGTGTGTGCCAGTGTAGTGCCATGAACCCAAATGGACTAACCTAGTGTGGCCTCGGGATTGATGAATTTGTCTTGATGACCAAAGATTGAATCATGATTTTATTTTGAAAAACCTAAAAGGACTAACCTAATGTCTCGGGGACTCAAAAATGATTCTTTCCTACGTAGCAATTGTGCAAAGACAACGTAGTTTGGACAAATGACAAAGACTGATTGATTTGATGAACTTGACAAGAAATGATTTTGTTTTTGTGTTTTCGAGATAGTTTGACGTTTGTTGTGGTTTCTTCAAGATGTTTTTCAATTTTTAGGTCTTTTTTTTTTCAGGACATTTTACAATGTTTTTGGTCTTTCTTCAGGATGTTTTATGATGTTTGGTCATTTTTTCAGGACATTTTATGATGTTTGTCTTTTTTTAGGACATTTTATGATTTTTTTGTCTTTTTTAGGACATTTTACGATGTTTTTATCTTTTTTTAGGGCTTTTTGTGATTTTTTTGTCTTTCTTCAGGAGATTTTATAAAAAAAAATTGTCTTTTTTCAAGGCTTTTTGTGATGTTTTTGTCTTTTTTCAAAACTTTTTTTGATGTTTTTTGTCTTTCTTCAGGATAGTTTATAATGTTTTTTTTTTGTATTTTTTTAGGACTTTTTACAATTGCCCAGACCATGCGTGATACCCACTATAGTCACATGATACAAGTTTTGCCCCTAGTCAGGTCCAAGACTTAACCAATTTTAAAGGACGTGAAAGGGATATGCATGGGGTGCTAGATGGACAGTATTCAGGACTTGATGTCAACCGTTTGTCAATCATGAAAGTCGACTGGTACATCAGTCATCATTATCAGGTAATCTATACCCTAATCCAAGATACTTTGGTATTTTGAAAGATTTTATGGGCCCTCTTCGTCCAGTTTTATTTCTGCCTAGGCCACTAGTTCCATCGTAGCCCTTAGCCTTCATCATGTCATATCCCTTACCATATTTATTAACTGGTAATGGAGGTAGGTCAGCCATTTCTTTATAGAGCCAACTTATAATATCAACAAGGTCCTCGTTACTCAT
Source organism: Sequoia sempervirens (assembly GCA_007258455.2). NCBI lineage: Eukaryota > Viridiplantae > Streptophyta > Pinopsida > Cupressales > Cupressaceae > Sequoia > Sequoia sempervirens. The sequence goes on from VDFB02252616.1 coordinate 66,124,666, forward strand.
GTCTCCCCATTTTATGAAAATTGTTTTTGGTGGAACTTTGAAAATTTCTTTGGGTTCCATTCTAAAACATGGTCAACCATAGACCTTCAGAGACTTGGGTATTGTTGTGATGCTATATGTCGTATGTAGTTTGAATTCTCCACAACCTAGGTCCTAGATCTTGACATTGGACTCATCCTTAGGAAGTGTGGAAGATGGTGGCATGTTGGAAGATGTGGACAAAGTGGATGTGGAAGATGATGCGAGTGTGGATGGGTCAATGCATTTAGAAGAAGAGGAGCTAGGAGCTTCTCAGTTGATGGGCACTGAATTTTTAGAAATACCCCTTAGGTTGGTACAATATTGAAAAGGGTTAGGGTCTCCATATATAGTTATTTTTGTGTCGTCAAATGGGAATTTTAGGCATTGGTGATATGTGGAGGGAACAAATTTTAGGGCATGAAGCCATGAGAAACCGAGCAAGATGTTGTAAGGTAATTCTAGATTTAGGACCTAGAAAGTTGTATCCACAATGACTGGTCCCACTCTAATAGGAAGAGAAATAAAGCCTCGTGAAGAACGTTCTTTGTCATAATATGCTTTTATGACTATACTCTTTGTAGGTTCTACACATACATCAGAAAATGCTAGAGCCTTAACCAATTTCAAGGAACATATGTTCAATCCTGCGCCACCATCTACTAAAAATCTTCTGACCTTGTGCTTATGGATGAAAGTTTCGATATGTAATGCATCATTATGGTTGGTATTGGGTGACGAGTAATATTGATTAGAAAAAGTGACATGATGAGGTGTAGTGAGGTATCCCGCCATGGTCTCAAATTGGTTGACATCAATATCCTTAGCGACTGACAACTCTTGCAGGGTATTTTCCAGTATAGCCTTATGCATGGGAGAGATGTGAAGAAAATCAAGTATGGAAATTTTCACAAGAGTTTTTCCAAGCTGGTCGATAAGGTTAAACTAACTCTTAGGTTTCCATTGCTTTGTGCTCAAGGTAGGTTACGACTACTTAGGAGATGGACCAGGTATGGTAATCTTTGGTTGCCTAGTAGGAGGTGAACTAGCTATGGCGATCTTAGGTTGCCTAGCAAGAGGCGGACCAGCTATGGTGATCTTGCCACTTCAAGTAGTGGCATTGCATTAGGGTGCTCATTTGACTGTGATGGTGTTGATGTATTCATCATCAATTCATACATTGTTTCTAGTAGGTCCACTGGAATATTCATACTTGGCACGGGTGTAATTGGCTTGATTATTGTTTGTCTTAGGACCTAACATGGAAGTATTATTAGAACCATGGTCTTGCAATGGGTTCTTATGAATGGTATGGTCAAAATTTGATGGGAATTGTGGCCCACCTAATTCAATTATTCGACTCTCGATAAGGTCTTGCACAATATTTTTGAGTTGTCGATAGGACGATGTCTTATGTCCTTTAGCTCGATGGTAAGCATAGAAGGTATTATCATACCACCATGATGGTTTAAATTGCCCTGGGTCATATGGCTTTGGTTCTTCAAGTGTGATGAGACTGTTTTGAAGGAATTTCTTGAGGACTTCCTCCATGGGCTCACCCAAAGGAATGTATGTGCGACCCCTGGGAAATTGTCTTGATTGACGGTATTGTCCTTGATTTTGACTATTTTGACCATTTTGGTTGTTTGGGGTGGCATTGGTGGGGGGTGTGTGTATCGTCATTGGCTTGTTTTGTAGTTGAACCCCTTTTAGAGCTAGTACAAGACCCATAGTGTTTACAACCTTGGCATCAAAAATTTCGTCATTGGTAACATGTTTATTTTTTACCCAATACTTATTTTTGTTAGTGGGAGGATTTGCATTTGTGTTTTTAGGACCGTACTTTAGCTCTCCTTTTGCAATAAGGGCTTTCTCAACTTGGACACCTTTTTCAACTAGGTCTATGAAGGTTGTGCAACAATGCACTTGTAATGCATATTTTAAGGGTACTAGAAGTGTTTGAACGAACATGTCAATCTTTTCCTTTTCTGGTATGTCGATGTGACAAGGACTAGCTAGACTTCTCCATTTTTGGAAGAATGGGATGAATGTTTCACCAGCAACCTCTTGCGTGAGATTGCATAAGCTAGTAATAGAGGTGTCCATGTCAATGTTGTATGAGTAGTTTTTTATGAATTTGCGTTTAAGTTCATCCCATGTTTGGATATCCTTTTGAGTGAAGAACCATTCAAGGGTAGGACCTATAAGACTTTTAGAAAGAGTCTCATCAAGTATGTTGGTTCATATGCAACATCCATACAATTGATTGCAAATTCTTGGATGTGTTCGATAGGGTTTTTCTTTCCTCTGTATTTGGTAAAATTAGGTGACACATATCCCAGAGGAAATAGTGGCATGTATAAGTTCATGTCAAAGGGATATACAAATAAATTGTATGACGCTTCTAATTTTTGGCCAGATATTTGTATGTTTTCTATGGTCTTCTCTAGACCCATCAATTTTTCTTGCAAGCCATCGATTATAGAGTCATTTGTGGTCCCATACATTAGATTGATTGGTACGCCATAGGCCCCCATTTGTTGTGAGTGGATGTTGGTGTGTTGTTGAGGTACATGTTGTTGTGACATGCATGATGTGTATTGAAAGTTTGGATTGGGGGCATGTTGGTGGGTATGAATATGGGATGAGTATGTCAGAATGTGTCCCCCGGCCATTTGGGTCAATATTTGAGGAATATGGTGACCATGAATATTTTGATGTATGAATGATGCCATAGTTTATATGTTTTGATTGCCTTGTCCAAATTTTTGGGTTTGTACAAGGGGAATGGTTGTATTTTTTCCTTGGGAGGTGATGGCATTAGACTGTGTTGACGCATTAACATTTTGTTGTGGTCCTTGAATAAAGATACGTCGTTTACCTCCACCCAAAGGATTATGTGAGATACCAATGAGAGGATATGGTGAAGATGTACTCATGGTACTAGATGTAGTTGTCAATGGAGGATTTTTATAACTTGATGATGCCCCCATGGAATTTATCATAGTAGTCAAGAGAGGATTGGAATAACTTTCCCACACTGCCGAGGACCCAAAGGTGGCTCGAGCCGATTGTGAAGGTATTGTGGATATGGTGGAAACTGTGACATATTGTGTTCCTCCAATGGATGTAGTGTTTATTGAATTGGAGTTGTTTAGAATGTTGGAGGTAGCACTCATGGTCATTGTGACATTTTGTGAGGTAGCATTGAAAAAGGTATTGCTTGCGGTGTTTGGAGGGTGACCACTATTTGACATGTTATGTGTATTGTTGACGTTATTGGCAGGAGATGTCGATTTCAAGGTATCAATGTCGAACCTGTGAGGTAATTTAGTAACTTGACTTAAAACTATAGCCAAATATTTGTCTTTGTCATATAAGACCATTTGTTCTACAAAGTAGCCCACCTCTTGATCTTGTGCTGCTACCTCTACATTTTGCTCAAGTATTTTTCCATATTCATCCTTACACGTAAGAATGGTTCAAAGGGGCTATTTGATGAGGATGGTATGGTTGTGAGAGGTTGAGTATTCATGTTGCTAAATGGGTCATCAAAAGTCCAATTTGGGTCATAAGTGTGATTGGTGACATTGGAATTAGAATCTTGTCCAAATCTTGCCATTTGTCTTTTCTTTCTTTGGAGTCTAGTTTCCACCATAAAAGGAAATTGCTCAAATGAGGGTAATGAAAATGATGACTAAATGCACAGGTGATAGTAGCCTATGTTTTTGTATTTTTGTGATAAAAGGATGATAATGCAAGATTATGTTTTTGTTTTTGTTTTTTTTTTTGGATTTTTGATAATGAGGGTTGACAATGCAACTGTGTTTTCCAAAGAAAATGGCTAATGCAAAATGACGACTAGGATGAAAATTTATGACAATTTTTTTGTATTTTGGAATAAAGGATGACAATGCAAGGTGATGACTAAGGAAATGATTGATGCAAAATGACAAGGTTGTCAAAGCCAAAGTGTTGAATGAGGAATAAGATGGTAATGCTAACGAAGGATTAAGGTGATTAATGCAAAGTGTAGGTTCAAAATGAGGACTAGAGGTGGAAAATGCAAAGTCTAAGTTTAAAATGATGACTAAGTTTGGACAATATTTGGAGAAAGGTTTTCCTAACCACCCTAAGCTTGACTTATGTCACAATTTTGGTTATCAAAAGGACTTGCTAAAGGGACTAAATGAAAAGGTCGAAATGATAAGTAAGCCTTCCTAGCTAGACTATTGAGTTGGAGGTTCTCACAAAAATGACAATGACTGAAAAGAGGAATAATGACTATGCCCCAAGATAACCTAATATTGAAAACAATGGTTTTGCAATGTGTGGAGATTTGGCCTAATCCAAAGTTTTCCAAGATGAAACCTAAAAGTTTTCCAAGATGAAACCTAAGGAAAAATTTATGTTAAAGATGACAATTATGACGCCTGGGGAATGCAACTAAAATATGAAAATTTTAAACCTATGGGTAAAGTGCAAGCTAATGAATGCAAATGATGGATGTTTTGAGAAATTTTCATTATGGTTTCTAACAAATACTTTTGAAAAAGATGTTTTGATAGAAGGATAAGATGTCTAGACTTGAATTCTGGTATGAAATAGTGGTTGGTTTGTTGATAGGAAAATGCGTCATTACAGGCAGCAAATGCATTGCAGTGATCAAATGTGGTGTTGGAAATGTCAAATGTGGTTCAGTTTTTCAAATGCAGCTTTACAGATGTCAAATGTGGTTCAATATTTCAAATGCGGCTTTACAGAATTCAAATGTGTTTCAACATAGGAAAATGAGGTGTTTGGAGCATCAAATGTGTGTTAGTAAAGTAGATGCATTGCAAAATATGTCAAATGAGGTGTGACAAAGTGATTGTGTTTTGAAAAATGCGTTGCAGAATATAAAAAGGTCAAATTTTTGATTTTTTTTGGTTAAAAACTTGAATTGTTGAAAGTTTGACTATTTTTTTCCATATGTTTGAACATTTTTTTTTTTGCTTGAGTAACTAACAAACACTTGGCAAGCACTATATTTTGAAAAGTAAACAAACACATAAGCAAACAAGTACAATCCTATGGTTAAGCCAGGATAGTATTCACTAAACTCCACATGGGTTTCCCCAGCTGCATATCAGTAGCATGTGAATCTAAAAGCTTGGTTACACGGGCTCCCCCTTATAGTGCACTCTCTTCTTAGGCCAACCAAGCTTCCAACCCCCATGAAACTCCCATGGAAGATTGATCACCTCTACTAAAGACTGCAAAGACATGAAAGGCTTCACACCGACTGGCATTATACTAGCAAATAAAAGGTTTTGGGCTTACTACACAAGATTTTTTAATTCGAGACCCCCGTTTGAGTGGCCATACATGGGGCAAGAGATTAATCACCAATTAGGTGGCACTCCATCCTGAAGAGGTTAAGCTCAATAGGGTTTATGGGAGTACTACTCTGTTCGTATGACACATTTGCACTTGTAATCTTAGGTTTTCCCTTAAGATTCACATTTATATACCAGTTGGGGGTAGCTTGGCTTTAGATCCATTTCCAGTTTGAGTTGTGTTGGGGTGATGAAATCCCTAGGCAGACCCAATTTCTAGAGGCAATAATCATTTCTCTTACACCTAGGATCGTATGACTACACAAGGGGAGAGGATACTTTGGTTATTGCATCAGGGTTACACAAGGATAAAGTGGGTCTGGCTTTTTGATCACCTAGTTTGCACAGGGTGAGAGCATATTCACCTACCACTTTCAAACACAATCAAACAAAATGAAAGACATGTTTATTTTAAGTGCACCAAAAATAAATGTGTTGTAATCTAAAAAGAAACAAACACATTGTTTAGAAATGAGTCTTGGACACTCGAACTTGCAAAAGCACAAGTTAGTAGTTTTATCAACTATTCTTGGACCCACGAAACATAGCTGCCACATGCTACAAACCAAGATTAGTAACATGAAAAACCTATGCTAGAAAAGAAAACCAGAATGCCAAACAAAAAAGAATAGAAAATAGAAAAACCTAAATGCAAAACAAAAAAGAATAGAAAACAGAAAAACCAAAATGAAAAAGGAAGAAAAAGTTACTAGGAAAATGCGTCATGATAGAGCGAATGTGTCTTGGTTTGTCAGGTAGATGTGGCTCGTTTATGTCAAATGTGGTGTTACGTATTGAGATTGCGGCACCTCAGAGCAATTACGTCGTTTTATCCTTCGAATGTGTCGCGACGCATTAGATGTGGTGTGATAAAAATAAAATGTGGCTTTCCATACCTATACCTGCAAAAATGACAAAAAAACCAAAAAAAACTATATGAAACAAAAAAAAGCAGTCGGGTTCACCAATGTATCAATGGGTTAATTTCCTAAAGTTAGATTATTAAATATTAAAGCACAAAAACCCAAAGAAGCTATCAAGTACAATGAAAGCTAAACACAAATGAAATAATTATACCATATCACCTATGAAGCTTCCATGATTCACCTCCATAGCACCTTCTAACTTGCTGATTGTTGCCCTCAGATTGAGTGTGTGAGAAATCTTTGACTATGCCAATGTCCTAAACAAGCTTTGAAGGATTTGATAACTATGCCTATGACTATAACCAATGACTATGCCAAGGAATGCCTAAGACTTAATGAAATCAACTACAAAAATATCATAAATGTTGTGACATATAAGAATGAGCGTGAGTAGTCCACAAATGTGAGCAAAATTGTCATTTTATAGAAAATACAATTTTGGATGGACGGACAAGATTGAAAGTTGATGAAAGCCTAAAATTAGAGGTCCAGATTGTGCGTGACAATCCCTAATTAGGGTTAGGGAAAGATTGTTAAATGAGTGGTCGAGATGTCATCTGAGAAGATCGAATAAGCGGTCGAGAATAAATGAGATAATTAGTCAAAAAGATAAATATTTTTGAAAATCAAGAAGATAAAGACTACTTGATTTGTGAGATTCGAAAAATCAATAAGATAAGAGTTGAACTAAAAAACAGATTTGGAAAATCAAGAATTTGCTCAATTGCTTAATTTTTGGAAGAAGATTACCATTTTGAATTAAATAAATTCAAAATATGGATTTTGTGTGATAATAAATAATCAATTTTTAGATTATTTACCAAAATGAACTAACAGTGAAGAATGTGAAATTATTTTAAATGATTAATTTATTTAAAATGAGAGAAATATTAAATTTAGCAATTAAATAATTAAAGATAATTATTTAATTTAGGGGATGATGACCGATAATTAAATAAATTAATAAATTGATTTAATTATGATAATTAGTGACATATTAAATAAATAAATAAAATTCATTCATTTAATAATCAAGAAAACATAAATGAATAAAGGTAATTAAATAAATTAAGAAATTTATTTAATTGTAAGAGGACAATAGACCCTTAGTGACGTATTGAATAAATAAATATAATTTATTTATTTAATAATCATGAAAAATAAAAGAGATGAATTAATTAAATAATTATAAATTATTTAATTAATAGTCGAATGTGGACCAAGGACATAATTAAATGTCACAATTATGTTAGGACGAAAGTGGTAAAATTGAGTTTGTAGGCCTAGGTCATTTTTATGTGTTTACACCCTAGATATCAAAGTATGCAATTAATATTAAATTATTCAAACTACAATTGAAAAGGAAGAAGAGTTCTAATAGAATTGAAACTCTGTAAAATAGATCTACATGTGGAACACACAAACAATTATCAAGAATCCTATCAACAAAAGAATTATTCTTGTATTATTAACTATCATAATGATGTATGAGTAACTCCATCAGGTGCCTCCACATAGTAGTTATTACACTCAACTTGATTTGGTACTTCCCCTATTTTGTTGTCCAAGTTCTTCTTTTGCTATAGGCTACAACTTCCAATTGCTACAGGCTTGATGCGGGAGCATCCAAGGTGTAATGGAAATCTTGTGTCACCAAAAATATTTCAATTTTTTTTTTATTATTTCAATAAGGGCTTAATGTTTATGAGAATAATATTTTCACTTGCAACAATGTAAATTTTGATAGGAAAATGACCCTAGTAATTTGGTAAAAACATCTTTTGGAGGAATATGCCTTTTGATAATCCACCTTTGGATGAGGACAAATAGTTTTGTCATTTAGTGATTTTGGAGATTTTTGCATGTACAAGTCTCATATGTTATCATAAAGTGGGCGGCCAAAAGAATATTGCATATATTGCATGTTGCTTGCATGTATTTGCATGCAACAACTATAATGACAAGTTGCAAGGAATTTGTAAGAGGTGTAAGTTGTCATAGCATCTCAAACTTGATTGGTCAAGTGTCTAGGTTCCCAAGAGAAGGATAAAATACATTGAAACTCATGGCATATGGAAAATTTTGTAACTCCCAAGGTGGGGCATACCTTTCTCAAGGTGGTTTCAGGAGCTTGTTTTGTGAAACCATGGTTTGCTTTCTCTTTGCTCATTGTCTATTGATTGATGCCTTATCATTTGGAGAAGGGGGCTTGGAGAAGTGAAGTTTGCATACTTAGATGCTACCAAAATTGCACCAGATTGTTGAAGACATCTTTTTGCAGGTGTTGCATGTAGGATTCAAGAGGATCCCATGAGCTTCATGTTGATGTAACCATTTACATATTTGAATGTAATAAAAAGTTGTAGATTTATCTTTCACAGTTCTTCACATGTATTTTTAGCCTTCTTGCATTGTGTTTAGTGTGGTTTTGTAATCATATTTGAAAGATAGAGTCTCCCTTTTCATCAGTGGTATCAGAACGGGTCATCTTGAGTTTGTAAATGAAGCGCCGAAGAGAGGCAGTTTGCAATAGGACCTATGAGTTGTGGGTGAATATTAAAATGCCTCCAAGAATTTCCAACCATGGCAGAGTTAGAGGTAGAGGTATTGGAGGAAGAGACCCTCCTAGAGATGAAATTAGAGCCCTTAGAAGGAAACTAGAAACCTTGCAAGAAGAGATTCATAGAAAAGAAGTGCATAGAGAAAGAGATGATAGTGAAGATGAAACTGAAGAGGAAGAGGAAGAACGGGATCAAATTGATCTTGGAGAAATCAAATTGTTTAGAGAAATATAAAAAATTGGAAAGAATCCAAAAATTGAGGTTTCAACCTTTAATGGAAGCTTAAATCCTGATGAGTTGATAGACTAGATTAATGACATGGAGGAGTTTTTTGAATTTGAAGAGATTGAAGGACCTCATAGAGTGAGGTTTGCAAAAGCAAAGTTAGAGGAACATGCAATAATTTGGTGTAAAGAAGTTCAATTTGAAAGAGGAATACAAGGAAAAGACAAAATCTCCAAATGGGATAGAATGGTGGAAAAAATAAAAAGATAATTTATCCCAATAGATTATGAGTTGGGGTTGCTAAAAAAGATGTAGAGTTTGAGACAAGGAACTAGAACTATGAAGGAACACACAAAAGAATTTCATAAGGTCCTTATTTGAACAAGAAATTCTAAAGAAAATAAGGAGAAGGTATCTCGTTACATTAATGGACTAAAACCTAGCATACAAGAGGTTTTTCATTGGTGAGAATGATGACCATTGAGGATGCATACCGATTTTCATTGAAAGTTGAAGAAAGAATAAACAAATTTTTTGAGAGAAAACAAAGAGGAAGAGGTCATGGTGGAAGAACTAGAGGAAGAAGTTATGATGGGAATCATAAAAATCATAAATTTGAAGACCAAGGCAGCAAAAAAAATCAGAAATCAGAAAATTATTACCCTCCTAGAGATCAAAATCTAAGAGGTAGAGGGGGATCAGGTAGAGGATTCAGAATAGGTGGCTTTCATAGAACCTATTTTCAATATGGTGAAGAGGGGAATAGAGCTTATGAATACCATCACAATTAAGAAAGAACCAATAGAAGACCTAAAAATTAGAATAGAGCAACAAATATCAATGAGGAGGATGCATGTTCATCACATTTTGAAGAGGCGGAAGGAGGTGAAGTCCTGATGACAAGAAGAGCATTGTTGAACAAAGAAGATGAACCAGTTCAAAGAAAAAGATTATTCAAGACAAGATGCAAATGAGAAGGGAAATATTGTAATTTCATTATAGATATTGGATGCATGGATAACTTGGTATCCAAATAAATGGTGAGAAAATTGAACCTAGAAAGAAGGAAGCATCCGAAACCATACCGAATATCTTGGGTACAAGATAATCAAAAGCTTTTGATAAGTGAACAATGTTTGGTAAAATTTAAAATAGGAGGTTATTTTGATGAAATATTGTGTGATATAATTCCAGTGGATGCATGTCATAATTTTATAGGGAGTCCTTGGTAGTATGATAGGAAGGCAATACGTGATGGTTGTGCTAATACATACACCATCGTTAAGGATGGTGTGAAACATAAATTGAAACCTTTGAAAGAAGATTTGGTTCAAGTTTGTGGTAATGCAAGAGTTTATTTAGTTGATGCAAGAAAATTTATAGATGGTATGAGGCATGAGAAATTTTATTTTTCTTTGATTCCTAAAACTAATAGTGAAAGTGCAGAAGATGTTCCTATGGAGGTTGCAGATTTGTTATAAGAATTTCCATAAATTGTTTCAGACAATGCACCTAAGGGGTTGCCACCCATGAGGAAGATAAGTCATCAAATTGATCTAATACTAGGAGCAAGTTTTCCTAACAAAGCAGCCCATAAAATTTCTCCAACCGAGAGTGAAGAGTTGAACAAGAAAGTTCAAGAACTATTGTGGAAATGTTTGATTCGAGAGATCCTAAGCTCATGTGCAGTGCTTGCTATTTTGGCACCAAAGAAAGAGGAGAATGGAGGATGTGCATGAACTCAAGGGATACCAATAAGATCACCATAAAATATAGTTTTCCATTACCCAGAATGGATGATTTCATGGACTTTTTAAGTGGAGTAGAATACTTCACCAAGATTAACTTGAAGAGTGGTTACCATCAAATATGAATCCAAGAAGGTGATGAGGGGAAGAAAACTTTCAAGACCAAGGAAGGTTTGTGTGAATGGTTGGTCATGCCTTTTGGACTAACCAATTGCTCCATAGTATGTTTATGAAAAAGTGGCTTTTGAATGGAATGAAGTACTAAAAGCTATTTTTGAATGGCCTACACCTAGAAATGCTACTGAGGTGAGATCATTTCATGGTTTAGCAAGTTTTTATAGAAATTTTATTAGAGGTTTCAGTAGTATTTGTGCACCACTAACTGAGACCATGATAGGAGATAAAAAGGATTTCATATGGACTATAGGAGCAACAATAAGTTTTAGCACTTCTCGATTTCAACAAGGTATTCCAAGTTGATTGTGATGCAAGTGGTAATGCTATTGGAGATGTCCTAAGTCAAGAAGGTAAAAAAATTGCTTAATTTAGTGAGAAATTAAATAATTCAAAAAAAAAATATTCATTGTATGATCAAGAATTTTATGCTATTGTACAAGCATTGAAAAAGTGGAGACACTATCTTTTGCCTAAGGAATTTGTTTTATTTATTGATCATCAAGCACTTCAGTATTTGAGGAGTCAAGGGAAGTTAAATCAAAGGCATATGAAATGGGTAAATTTATTGAAAATTTATACTTTTATTTTGAAACATAGAAGTGGGAAGTCTAATAGGGTTGTAGATGCTTTGAGTAGAAGACAAGGTTTGTTGATTTAAATGCAGGTTGAGTTTGTTGGATTCAATGAGTTGAAAGAGATGTATGAAGAGGATATATATTTTGGAAAGGATTGAAAATAGCCTATTTATGTTGATAGAACCAAGTGGTTGGATTATTTAATCTAAGATGGTATGTTGTTCAAAGGTAACAAGTTGTGTATTCCTAGAAGTTCCATGAGAGTAAATTTGATTAAGGTAAAACATAGTGGAGGACTTGCAGGACATTTTGGTTTTGAGAAAACAATAGCACTCATTGGAGAGAAATATTATTGGCCTCAGTTGCAGCAAGATATCATAAAATTTGTACAAGGTTGTAGCATTTGTCAGGTAGCAAAAGGAACTAGTCAGAACACAGGTTTATATCAACCACTACTAGTACCTGAGAGGCCATGGGAGGAGATTAGTATAGATTTTGTTTTGGGTTTTCCAAGGACCCAAAGGGGACATGATTCAATATTTGTTGCTGTATATAGATTTTTCAAGATGTTTCATTTTATTCCATGTAAGAATACTAATGATGTTGTGAATGTCGCAAAATTGTTTTTTAGGGAAGTTGTGAGGTTACATGGTCTTCTGAAGAGCATTGTTTCTGATAGAGATACAAAGTTTGTGGGGTACTTTTGGAGGACCTTATGGAAGAAGATGAAGAATAATTTTATTTATTTTTTTATCCTACCATCCAAAAAAATATGGTAAAATAGAGGTGGTGAACAAAAGCTTGGGTAATTTGTTGAGATGCCTAGTTGGAGATAAGCCAAAAGGGTGGAATTTGATTCTACCTCAAGAAAAATTTGGATATAAAAAATGAGTAAATAGAAGTACTGGTAAGTCTCCATTCAAAAAATTTTATGGTAGCAACCCAAGAGTTGTTTCAGATCTGAAAAAGGATAGATAATGTTGACAAGAAGAGTGCAAAAGCAAATGACTTTTTTGAACACATAAAGATCATACATGAGGAGGTACAAAATCACATCAACAAAATGAAATTTTATTACAAGTCCAAGGCTTATTTGAAGAGGATACATAAGGAGTTTTAGGTTGGTGATGAGGTAATGATACACTTGAGAAAGAAAATATTTCCAGTTGGTACCTATAACAAGCTAAAAATGAAGAAATTTGGGCCTTAAAGAATTGTGAGTAGGCATGCTTTAGGTAATGCATATCAAGTAGAGTTGCCTAGTGGACTTAATATTTAACCTATTTTTTAATATTTATGATCTAACAAAGTTTCATGAAGCTGAAAGTGATGAACGTACAATTGGTGAAACAATTCATATACTAGCACCTACTTTAGAAGAAGGGAAGATAGAGGCAATTTTGAAGAGTAGGGTGAGTAAGAGTACAAGGCATAAACAATATTTTGAGTAATTGATCAAATGGTTTGGAAGGTTTGTTGAGGAATCATCTTGATTTTCAAAAGTTGAAGTTGAACATCTTGGTTACCCTCTTGAGAAGTGACAGGGTCACTTTTTTTCTACTTTGGGTGTTTGATGCAGGAGCATCCAAGGTGTAATGGCAATCCTATGTCACCAAAAATATTTCAATTTTGCTTTGTTTGATTTCAATAAGGGCTTAATGTTTAGGAGAATAACATTTTCACTTGCAACAATGTAAATTTCCTTTGGGCGAAATGGAAAGGTAAATCTTATATGAAAAATGACCTCGGTAATTTGGTAAAAGCATCTTTTAGAGGAATATTCCTTTTGGGTGTCCACCTTTGGATGAGGAAAAATAGTTTTTCCTTCTTGTGATTTTGAATATTTTTTGCATGTACAAGTGTCATATGTTGTGATAAAGTGCACTACCAAAATAATATTGCATGTATTGCATGTTACCTGCATGTATTTGCATGCAACAACTATTATGATAGGTTGTAAGGAGTCTGTAAGAAGTGTAAGTTGTCATAGCATCTCAAACTCGATTAGCCAAGTGTCTAGGCACCCAAGTGAAGGATAACATGCATTATACCTCATGGAAAATGGTAGATTTTGTAACTCCCAAGGTGGGGTGTACCTTTCTCAAGGTAGTTTCAAGAGCTTGTTTTATGAAACCATGGTTTGTTTCCTCTTTGCTCATTCTCTATTTATTGATGCCTTATCATTTAGAGAAGGGGGATTAGAGAAGTGAAGTTTGCATACCCTAATGCTACCAGAATTGCACTAGATTATTGAAGACATCTTTGTTGTAGGTAGGATTCAAGAGGAGCCCATGAGCTTCATGTTGATGTAACCATTTGCATATTTGAATGTAATAAATAGTTGTATATTTCTCTTTCATTTTCAGTTCTTCACATGTATTTGCAGCCTTCTTGCATTGTGTTTAATGTGGTTTTGTAATTAGATTTGAAAGGGAGAGTCTTCCTTTTCATCAAGGCTACAATTTATTCTTGGGTTGCAAGAGGTTAATCAACAAAATATATACGCAAAGCTAACTACCATGATTAAACAAAAAATTCCAACCACATTTCATACATACTCACATACAAACCATGCAAAGCTACTATATCATAACTATATTTCCATTACTATAATTTAGGTCCAAGGTTGTGTAATAAGCATAAAAAGGTAGCATAGCATAGGGGTATTGTCTAAAAGGATTTTATAATAATTCTTGAAAGCATGCATAAACATAACAAAAAATAGGCTAATAAATGAACCCATCAATTATTATGTAATCATTGGAGGAAATGGATGTGGTGGAGATTAATGGCCTCTCCTCCTTGTAATGATAGCTAAAGGTTGAACTATCACCTTCGGTTGGAATCTATGAATAATCTTGTAAGAAGCCTTTTATTCATATAATAGGTGTACTAATAATGGTCATGTGTATGTGAGTGCGTAAGAGTAAGTATTACCTCACAGGGGAGTACTTTCCAATTACTTATGACACATTTTTCATAATAGTCAAACACCTATTAGAAGAGGACACACATTATATTTTGTATGTCCCACACATAAGAGGGAATTGAGTTTTGATCATTAAGAATTTGGTGCCTAATTCGAGATCATGCTTTTAGTCGATCATTTGCTAGAAACCATTGGTAATTTCCTAGGTCTCCTTGTCCTTTATGTAGTGTAGTAAAATGCATACCTTTTCATTTTCACACTTGTTTGGGCCCGCCTTGCTTTACTTATGCTTCTTTATGGCTTAATTGGTCCTATTTTGTGTCCACATGCCCTATGAATGACATATTATTCTAGTTAATCTTGACATTCTCCAATGCATAAATGATAATTAATGACTCCATTGTTGTGTCCCTAATTTTTGGGTTGGGACTAAAACATCACCTAGGGCATCTTAGTCCCCCAAGGCTCTCGAGACCCTGATTTTGGCATGTCTAGATTGAGACCCTTTTTGGTGTCTATGCCCCAATTTTTTATCACTTGGGACTAAGATGCCACCTAGGGTGTCTTAGTCCTCCTTGAGTCATTTTTTGAGATTTAATTTCAAATTATGGTGGGATTTAGCCTTCTTTATTTAATGAGTTCATATGTTAGCTTGGTGTGATATAATTTTAGGATATTAAGCATAGATAATTATAATAAATACAAGGTTACTTCATTCATTTCAACCCAAGTCTTGTGTGAGATATTTTATCATAGCATAATTGAGTTCACAAGAGAATTCAAGAGCAGATTCATCAAGCATTTGGAACCATTTTTCATACTCAAGCATCATATCAAAGAGTTTTCTTGCATCATGTGTGTTGTTGTGCTAACATTTGTGATGTAGGGTTTTGATTCAAGCAAGTAATTCAAGTCCTATCTTTCAAGCATTAAAGATCCATATCCATTGTAGCCATTACATACAAGTTTGCAGACTTTACAAGGGTTTGGTGAGTTTTAGCATTGCATGTTGTTCACTCATCATTTCCTTCATTATTTCTATTTCATTTCAAGGTTTAATTACCAACAAGGGGTTTGACCAAGGCAAATCCCCATTCACTAACGAACAACAAGTTTTTCCCATTTTGCATATTTGTGATTATAGAGCTAGGTTGAAGACTTGAAGATCACTTGGAGTGCAAAGTTGCAAAAGTTACAAAGTTGCATTACAAGATTTTCATATACACGGAAACTCACCTACAAGCCATATTTGGAAGTTTCAGAACCTGAGATCAGAAGGGAAGCTAGTGCAGATCTTGGAGCTCAGGATCTTGTTTAGAGTTTTTAGAAATTTAGAACGGGACTAATACACCATCTTGGGCATCTTAGTCCTCCTAGGCTCATTTTTCAAAGATTTTCTGAGATCTGAAGACTCTGTATTTTCCCCAAAAAATAGCAGTGGGATTAATATGCCATCTTGGGCATCTTAGTCCTCCACAACATATTTTGGCAGCTTCTTTTCATTTCTAGAATCCTCACAGCATCTCTAGATTTCCCAAGTACACACATACTATTCCCCTGTTGCATAATTTCATCATTTACATCTTTCATTTAGCTTGCATTTTTAGTTATAAGTCATTTTTCATATCACAACATGTTTTCAAACATTTTCTTTTCCAAGCATTTTCTTGGTGGTGAACCCCTTAGAACTTAAAGAAACCCCTCCTAGGATCCTCCTAATTGAGAATTGGCTCACCTTGTGAGGTTGTTAGTCAATCCAATTAGGACTCTTAAGACATTAGTGAATGATTGAATGAGAAAAGTGTGATATCCCAAAAAGATATCCACATTTTTCCTATTCATCATTTTGGTGAACTCAAATCTTTTAAGTATTAATTTCTGATGTGGATTCCATTAAGGTCCTTAGATATAGATAACATTCATTCTTGCATTGCATCTTGCATTAGTGAAAGTGCATATAGGTTGCTTCTTTACTTTATTGCATTATTTTATTTCATTGAAAAAATAAAAAGTGCATTGTTCCTCATCTTCATTGCATTCTTATTGCATTCATTTATTTCATTGAAAAAATAAAAAGTGCATTGTTCCTCATCTTCATTGCATTCTTATTGCATTCAATTGCTTGTTTCTAGCTACTTTTTCTTGCACTCATTTACACATTTTTCTATTTCTGAGCATCTGTGTATTGCATAGGAAATTTTTAAACATTGTTGACATTCTAGAATTCACTTTTTTT
>VDFB02252616.1:66141538-66219665 GCA_007258455.2 Sequoia sempervirens
GCCATTATGCCTCCATCAAATCCTACATCTCAGCCAACCAGACCACCACAATTACCTTCCCAACCTACACCTATCCCTAACAACAAGCCTGTCCAACAAGCTTATATTAATGAAGCTATGCAATACCCCACTTATGCGGTAGAGGTAAGTGATGTCCACCTTAGGTCATGGAAACAACTAGCTATACCTTCATCCCCTCAAATCACTAAGATGGAGAATGAGGAACCTACAGTTGAAGCTTTGAAAAAATCACCTTTGGAACCTGAGTCAAATCAGGTAAACCAAACTACCTCAAGTCCAAAGCCTCCTTTCCCTGACACTTATCCATTCAAAAGCATCACACACAAGCTAAGGCGGGCTTGTTAGTCGCTTTAAAGGGATGTCAATATAAGGTCCCTCTCATCCAGATGTAAGAGATTGTGCAATCTATACCAAAGCAAAACTTCGGGCACTATATCTTAAAACCCAGGAGGAGAAAAGGAAAGGATCCATGGGCGGTTTGTGTCCTAAGAAACCTTTTTGATTTTATGCCAGGGAATATAATTGTCCCTAAATATACAAACCCTGGGAGTCTAGTAGTGGATGTTAAGATTAACGAGACCCTTATCAAGAACACCTTGATTGACTTAGGGGAAACAATTAATGTCATGACTGAAACAATAGGAGTATGCAGTTATCCAACCTTATACCTACTCAAACTATTCTACAATTGGCGGATAGGTCAACTGTCAAGCCTAAAAGTATCATTGAAGATTTAGTTATTGCATTAGATTCTTGGGAATGCCCTGTAGACTTCATAGTTTTAAAACTAAAGGTTAACCTTTCAGGATATCCACTCATCCTAGGAAAACCATGGTTAGCTATAGTTAATGCATTCATAAGTTGTAGGTCTAGCAATATGATAATATCTAATGGGACAATAACCAAGAAATTGATCCTCTATCCTCTAGCCCAACCTTATGTTGATCTTGAGAAAATCATTTGGCTCACTTTGGATGAGGAAGATAACTTTTCCCTATAGAATTTGATGAAAATAGAATGCAACCATCTATTGGATGATCAATATGAAGATGATTTGATTGATCATATAATACATAATGGTTGCAGTAGGAGCCCACAGTAATAGGACTATATCTCCTATCTACAAGACCCCTTGCAAAACATTATACCCGCCAATTCCTCATAATAAATATCTCATATCTTCCATTCCTTACTTCCAAAATAGTGTGTATCAATCATTCCTAGCCTTGACCTCTCATCTATGCAACAATCATCCAAAGAACTAGTAATCATGCTAGGAACAATGTTGATCATAAATAATGCATTGACTGAAGAATATTAGAATTCCCTAACTACTATATTGCAAGCACTTGTAGTAGCATATTCATGGGACTACCATGATATGAATGGTATAGATCCTAACTTATTTATGTATAAGATCTATATAAATTATGGTTATAGACCCATTAGATAGCCTCAAAGATAAATGAACCCTACCTTGAGAGAAATAGTTAAAGCTAAACTTCAAAAAATCCTTGATGTAGGCTTCATTTATCCTATATATAATAGTGAATGGGTCTCACCTCTAGTCATTGTTCCCAAGAAAGGTGGAAAATGGAGGGTATGTGTAGATTATAGGTAAGTAAACACAACCAATAGGAAGGACCACTTTCCATTTCCCTTTATAGATCAAGTGCTTGAATATTTAGTAGGGAAGAAGTACTTTTCATTCCTAGATGGTTTTAGTGGTTACAGTCAAATAAAAATTGCTCTAGAGGATTAGGACAATACAACATTTACATGTCCTTGGGGTACCTATGCTTACTTTGTTCTTCCCCTTGGTTTATGCAATTCCTTGACTATTTTTTAGAGAGCAGTGCTCAACATCTTTTCTTATTATGCTCATGACTATATGGAAATATATGGATGACTTCACCACATATGGGGAAACTTATGAGAAAGCCCTTAGCAATCTAGAAAAGGTATTAAAGAGGTGTAAAGAAAATAACTTGTCCCTCAATAATGAAAAGTGTTTTATGATGATGACTCAGGGAATTTTTTTAGGGCATTTCATATCTAGTGTAGGGATTCAATTTGATCCACGTAAGATAGAAATCATTTCTACGTCACCTATTCCACAAAAGAAAAGAGATGTTAAAAGCTTCCTTGGCCATGTAGGCTATTATAAGATGTTCATTAAACACTTCAGTAAGATTGTTTCATCATTGTTTTTTCTATTGACTAAAGATATAGAATTTGAATAGAAATCAAAGTGCTAACACTCCTTTGAAAAATTAAAGAAATCCTTAACCCAAGCACCTATTTTGAGGGGGGTAAATTGGACCTTACCCTTCCATATAGATGCTTCAAATTTTGCTATTGGAGCAGTTTTAGGTCAAAAAAAAGGTAACAAAGATATGTTATTTACTACATTAGCAAGAATCTTTAGGGTGCAAAACTAAATTATAATGTTACAAAAAGAGATGCTAGTAGTAGTGTATGCCATTAATAAATTCAAGAATTACATCACTAGTTATTTAGTTTTTTTCCACACAAACCATACAACTATCAGATATTTAATGAACAATCTTGTGGTAGGGGGTAGACTAGTTATATGGTTTCTCCTTCTACAAGAGTTTGATATTATGATAGTGGAAAAGCCTGGTAAGGCTAATGTAGTAGCAAATTTTCTATCAAGGTTTCCAACACAATTAGTAGAAGGGGTAGTGGATGATTTAGTTTCAGATTAACACTTGTTTTCTCTTAGTGTACATGTACCCTAGTATGCTAACATTACAAATTATTTATTGATAGGGAAAATTCCACCATACTTTTCTCTAAAAGAAAAGAGATAGTTGGTACATAAGAGTTTTCCATAGTCTTGGATATCAGGTTATCTATTCTATGTTTCCCTTAACAACATCATGAGAAGGTGCATAAGGGAAGATGAAATATTTTATATCATGAAATATTTTCATGATGAAGCATGTGGGGGTAACTTTGTAGCTAAAAGGCTAGCTTTCAAAATCCTCACAACTACTTATTACTGGCCTACTCTACACAAGGATTCTATCAAGTATACAAGGATCTGTGATAGATGCAAAAGAATAGGTAAGCCAAAAAGGAGTGATGAAATTCCATTACAACCTTAGTTAACACTAGCTCCCTTTGACAAATGGGGTCTAGACTTTATTGGACCAGTCTCACCTACTTCTAACAACAAGGAATGCATTCTAGTTTGCACTAATTATTTGACTAAATAGTACAAGTGAAAGAATTATACTTTTCCAGAGATGGAAAAGTTCCTAAATTCTTATATGGGGAAATTTTTACTAGGTATGGAGTACCTAGGGAAATTGTGACTGATCAAGGTTCATAATTTACTTCAGGCCTCATCACCAAATTGGTTGAAAAATATCAAATTAGGCACAAAAATTCAACACCTTATCACACTCAAGCCAATGGCCAAGTGGAGGTTACCAACAGAGAAATTGAAAGTATTCTAACCAAGATAGTACAATTACATAAGAAAGATTGGCTTCCTAGGTTACCAAAAGCAGTATGGGCATATAGAACAAAATGGAAAATAATTGGTTTCACACCCTATTAGCTAGTATATGGCAAAACAATAATCCTTCCAATTGAGTTTGAGTATAATACATTAAGAATAGTAGTTGATTTGGACATGGATCTCACATCAGCTCAAAAGGAGAGGTTACACCATTTAAATGGATTGGATGAAATCGGGATGGAGGCCATCCATTGTTAAATAGGTGCAGGACAACTGAGAGAGGGGGTGAATCAATTTTCATGCACATTCAAACTTAAAACTTTATCACTTATCAAATCTTCAACCACACTATTTTGTTATTAAATATGATCATGAAACACATATAACAGAAAGTAAATCAACACAATGAACACTAGATTTTTACGTGGAAAACCCAATAAGGGAAAAACCACGGTGAGGGTTAACTTACACTATATAGTATTTTAAAAAGGAGGCTCATTGCCAAAAGGACTCACTGTCCAAGTACAAAGGCTCACTACCTACAAAAAGGACTCATTGTCCAACAAGAGGCTCACTACCTACAAAAAAATTATACAAAATAGAGTAAGGCTTTACAACCCAAAAATGAACTAGAAAGATGCACCTAACATGTGTTGAAACAATTCTAGATATGCTCATAGCTGTTGCCTTTCTAATCACACCTTCACATTAATTACCTCTTCACTATTTCCTCTATCACTTTCCTATAGACTCACTGCACATATTCGCACACACCCATTTGCACTCACTCACACATTCTCTCTACTAAACTATTTTCCATATACTTATATATATACTCGATCTCCATTGCAAACACTAATTAGGTCGGCTCCAAATTTTTTTAAAAAAAATCTTTAACCATTATTAGGTTGGCTCCAATAGTTTACAAAATATTTACAAACCACAAAAAAAAAATTAGCACATTTCATCATGTTGGCTCGGACCAAGAAATAGGTTGTACATAAGTTTTCAAATCAAAATTAACTTAACTAGTCTGCCAGGAATAATCTTCAATGCAAAAAGGCAACAATCAATCTATTGGTTGCTACTATGTTGTATGAGCACCAGAGCACAAAATAACCTAATCATGAATGCCTTTGACATCCATCAATTGTTTCCCAAAACCACAACCAGGGATTATCATTTGTGAAGAAGTGTGGACTAGAATACTATATAGGCAACCAAAATACCAGACCAGCCACATAAGAATATAAGCACCGATATAAGAGTACCGGACCCAACTTCCAACATACTACTAACATGGTGACATCAATGACAAAAAATATATAACTTTACTCATTTTTTGACAATCTCCCCCTTTGTCATTGATGGCAACATGTGAACAAAAAAATTCTCTCTCCACTATCTTCAACACTCTCCATTCCAACTCTCTCCCCTTTTGACATCAATGGAAAAGGGTGCCAAGAAAGAGTGCAAACATGGTGACATCAAAATTTCAAAAAGATTTCCAAAAAATTCAAAAACTTACAACAATCTAGATTATTTAAGCAAGCAAAAATTAAGTTAAAATGACACTCTTCACCTGAAACACCTTATTATATCTTTCTTTGAGAACTGAATACAACTTCTAGTTAAAAACAATAAATTCCAATTTTGTGCATGTACTTTCTAATAATTGCAACAAAGTAAAAGAGGGTGACCAATCTACATCAGAACATTGTTTCTCAATATCTTCAGCATCAACAAGAATTTTGGAAAGATGCTCTAACTGAACTTCAGTAATTTATTTAAGCTAGAAGGTCTTTGTCACATCATCTCTCTGTCTTTGTGTAATGATCAATTCAGCTTGAAGTTCACCAACTCTTATCCTTTGTTTCCCTTATTTATCTTTAAATATGTCAAAGTTCTTTCCAATCTCATTCACCTCGGCTTCAATCGCTTCAATTTTTCTTTTGAAGTTGTCTATAGTAGCAAGCCACCGAAGACAATACTTGTAAATATTTGAAATTTCTTTAACATACTTCTTAGTTTCTACAATCAATCCAGACAATCTCTGCACAACCTTTTTACATCTTTCAATCAAGATTCCCATCTTACATCCTTCCAAACCTTCAAGCAACATCCTTTCTTCAACAATCTCAACCAGATTCTCTGGTAAGAAATTAGAAACAATAGATATTTCAATACCTTTCTGAAGTAGATAATCTACCAATACATCATCAATTTTCAATCTATCAATAGGCGAGGAAACATCCCAATTCACCAATCTTCTTCATTTTTCCTTCAACTATCATAGACTAGATATCATCAAGATTAGGGGATTTAGTACCAGTCAATGATTATTTCTCCTTCTCATCTGAAATATCAATGATGTCTTCAACCATTTCCTTTCTCTTTTTCAATTCATGAGGGGAATCATTGATTACAACTTCCAATTCTCTTTTCCCAAATGAAGAGCCTACTTTGAATCAACTTACTATAGATATATCGAAGCAAGGGTTTGCTTGCAAGGATGATAAATACAATCTACACATATTTTCCTTATCTTCCAAAGACTCTAGATGTCTGTAAAAAAAATTTCCAATAGGGATACTGGATTCCCACACTAAATTATCTTTTCCTAGTAGAGAATTTAGAAAGTAAAACACCAGGCATACCAGCAAGGATCCAAAATGAAATGGATAATTCTCAACCAATGACATTCAAATATTTTCAAGAAAATTGTCAAGCAACAAGCTACATAAATCAAATTATCTATTCTCCTTAACCATCATGTGGGAAATATGTACAACAATAGCCAAAGTTGAGCTTTCACAATTCCTAAAATAAATTTTATACCATATGCAACATACCTAACAGTCGAGTCAACAAGTGTATTAATCAACAATGCTCTTTGATATTTGTCAATTCCAGTTAGCTCCACCACATCTTTATATTTCACAGATTTCTTTCCAAGAAGTTCCCCAATGATGTATAATCCAGTGATCGCTTTAATTGCTTCCTTCAAGATCAAGTAGGGTTTTCCCAAAACAATGTTTCCATCCTTAAGATAGTTCAATAAGAATAGGATAACTTCCTTATCAGAAACCCATAGAAATTCACTCCACAAATCCATCCCTAGGGTTTTTATATTCTATAATTCAACTTTTCTCAACCCTAGTTCAATTTCCTTCATTTTTGTATGATTGCATTCTTCTACTTTGGCCCTTTTCAACTTCAAAGAGGTAACACCACATGATCCATTGTCCATCACTTAGCTTTCTTGAAATTCAGTGATGCTTCTTTAATTTTCTTCTTTCCTTATACAAATAGAGAGAGGGTTTCCAAATTACCTGAATCAATCTTCAAATTACCTTCAAAAACACTTCAAGCATGCCTCAAGAAATCTTTAGAGCACTTTCCAACAATTTCAAATGCACAATTAACCAAAAAACATCACAAATTTCTACTTGTCCATCATCGAGTTTTCCCTAAGAGCATTAAATGTAGAAAACACAAAAAGCTACTTAAAACACACTTCACTTAGCACAAAAAACCTTCAAATAGTCTGCAAATCCTTATACCAACATATTTTTCTTTGGTTTTTCTTCCAAAACCTCTAAACAAGCATTCTTCACATTTTGACCACGTGCCAACCTCTGACACACCATTCTTCCAGGGGGTTTTTATAATCTTTTGATAATGCTCCCCCTAAGACCATGCTAGGTCTAAATTTTGAATAAGTCATATGTACCAGATGAGGGTATAGATAGATCAAGAATCTTAGATTTCTCTTCTTCTTCTTCTTCTTTCTTCTTTCTTCTTCCAAGTCTTCTCCATCTCTTGCTTCATCTCTTCTTTATCAATCTTCTTTACTAGTCCAGTCTTCTCTTTCAGAGTATATTTCTTTCCTTTCTTATTCTTGCAAACTTTAGATACATGTCCAAGTTTATTCCAATTATAATAGATCACACTTTTCTGATTAGACTGTCCTCCATTATTCCTTGATCTTCATTGATTTTCTTAGTGTCTGAATTTATTGCAGGCATATCAGTAGCCATTAAAGAATTGATTCCTTATGCCTTCATTAAACCTGTTTCTCATTACCTAACTGATCAAACTTACCTAAGATCTGCATTTTGTAGCCTTATCTCCAAACTTCCCACATTCAAAAAATTTTCTAGAAAGAGAACTAGAAAAATGGTTTATCCTACTTCTACAATCAATTTCTCTATGATGTGGCCCCATTTATGGAAAAACACCCATCAAAGAGTTTTAGCTGGCCAAGAGGGGTACCTTTGTGAATTAGGTTGTTTCATAGGTGGTCATCTTGCAAAATTCCATCTCTACTTCCTCTTTCCTTGATTACTCTTCACATCTTTAGAGCATTCATCGGTATCAACTCCTAAGCCACCTTTGTCTTTACATGGTTTTTGTCTAGCAAGTAGTTCTTCAAGTTTACTGGAGCTAGATCTGAAATTATTTTCACAAATTTTATCCTTCTCTAATTCCACTTTCAAATTTACTATCTCCTGCTTGAGTCCGGAACATTCTTTAGACTTGTTCTGCACCATTGTATTCAGGCATTCTTCAATCCTCTTCTTTTCTTTTACAGTCACTTTCAGTCCAATTATCTTTTGTTTTAGCTATTCACTTACTTCTTTGTGTCTTTCCTTAAATTTATTCAATTGTTCCTTCAATTTATGAACACATTCATTTGCTTCATCAAGATTCTCTTTCAAATATTTGTTTTCTCTTTCCACTTTATCAAGATCTTCAAGAGCAATCTGGAGTTCTCCTTTTTCATTCATTATCTCCATTTTTAGGATCTCCCCCAAACTGTTAGACTTTACAAGAGGAACCAAGAGCTCTGATAGAAATTGTTAAATAGGTATAGGACAACTAAGAGGGGGAGGGTGAATTAGTTTTCATGCACATTCAAACTTAAAACTTTATCACTTATCAAATCTTCAACCACACTATTCTATTATTAAATATTAGCTTGAAACACAGATAACAAAAAGTAAATCAACACAATGAGCACCAGATTTTTATGTAGAAAACCCAATAAGGGAAAAACCATAGTGAGGGTTAACTCACACTATATAGTATTTTAAAAAGGATGCTCACTACCAAAAGGACTAATTTTCCAAGTACAAAGGCTCATTGCCTACAAAAATGACTCACTATCCAACAAGAGGCTCATTGCCTATAGAAAAAATATACAAAATAGAGTAAGGATTTACAACCAAAAAATGAACTGGAAAGATGCACCTAACATGTGCTTAAATAGTTCCAAATATGCTCACTACTGCTACCTTTCTAATCACACCTTCACATTCATTACCTATTCACTATTTCCTCTGTCACTTTCCTACAAACTCACTACACATATTCACACACACCCATTCATACTCACTCACACATTCTCTCTACTAAATTGTTTACCATATACTTGTATATATACATGATCTCCATCGCAAGCACTAATTAGCTTAGCTCCAATAGCTCACAAAATATTTCCAAACACACAAAACAATCTTTAACACATTTCATCATGTCAACTCAAACCAAGGAATAGGTCGCACATAAGTTTAAAATCAAAATTAACTTAACAAGTTGGCCAAGAATAATCTTTAATGCAACAAGGCAAAAATCAATTTGTTGGTTGCTACTATGTTGTACAAGCACCTAAGAACAAAATAACCTGATCATGCACACCTTTGACATCCATCAGTTGTTTCCCAAAACAACAACCATAAATTATCATTTGCAAAGAAGTGTAGACTAGAATACCATATAGGCAACCAAAATATTGGACCAACCACTAGAGAGGATAATCATCGATATAAGAGTACTAGACCCAACTACCAGCATACTACTAACATGGTGACATAAATGAAAACAAATAGATAATTTTACTCATTTTTCCAACATCCATCACACTGAGATAGTACAAAAGAAAAGGACAAAGTGGCATGACCAATATATCAAGACAAAGTAATTTAATGTAGGAGACTAGGCCTTATTATATGATTCAAGATACAAGGATTTCAAAGGGAAACTCCAACCTATGTGGTTGGGACCTTATGATATTAGCCAAGTCTTTACTAACAAAGTGTTAAAGTTGCATACTATAGATACAGTGAGGTTTTCATTGCTAGTTAATGGCCATTGATTAAAACTTTATAAGAAACTAGTACAGAAGGAATATTTTACTTTTTCTCTATATTTCAATAGTATGGACCTCATAGTGATCAAGATACAGGTTCATAAACACAGAGTGATGCCTCAACAACAGTGGATATACTAAGTCCTTTAGGTGATTCAACAATTGAGCTACATAGCTCAATTCCTAAGATCACTTAGCTTTAAATCCTTATTCTAACTCACAAGCACACACATCACATTTATAATAATGTACATTATTTTCTAGAGGGACCTATCTTATATACACAACTTTCAACATTCAAAAAGGGCCTTGTTGCACTAGGGACCTATAGCACAATAGTTGTCACAATACAAGAAGGGACCTAACGCTGAAGGTACCCATAGTTCCATCTAGTAGAAAATAATTTCAAATCAATTGGTGCCACATTAATTGTAGTTCATGTATTTTCACCTCAAAATTCTCGCATGTAGTATCCATCTTATCATAATAAGTACCCACACCATGCCTAACTTATTTCCTACTTCCAATTCAAATTTCTAATGTTGAAACTGTCAAATCACCAACTATTATTTGTCTATTTCATTTCATTACCTTACATCTACCACCTCACCATTCATTCACCTACATTTACTCCTTGTCATATCAAATCATATTGTTGATAAATTTTATTCAGCTCACATGTGTGGTGTTCAGTTAGTCACCTTTTATAGGTATGCAAGGTACACTATCATAATTACCATAGATTTCTTAATGCTTTCATTATGTATTTCCATATTAAATTAAGCATGTGATATATTTATAATATATATTTCTATACTCTATAATGATACCTTCACCTCTCATGAGTTGAAGTGAGGTCACTTCAAACCTTAAGTTGTGGGGAGGGTACAATATCAGCTAATTCTTTCATTTTTTGCCACCTAAAACCAAATGCAAACAAACATATTGACATGCAAACCCTTTTTGTCCTAAAACTACACCTACTTTTTTGCTATAAATTCAAATGGCCAATTCCCTAATCCAGTGATCTTGAGCTAAGTTGAACCAAAATTCATTTTTAAGCTCAATTAAGTTGATATGAAGAAGGGGAGCTGTAGTTATAGCATGGGAGTGAAAATTCATGATGAATTATTAGAGTAAGAGAAGGGTTTGAGGGTGGTGAAATGGAAATTAGGCTAAATTTTAAGGTTAAGATATTCAACAGTGGTAAAGAGATTCATAATGGGAAGTGATGTTATTAGGAGAGAGTCATTAGCTCACAAGTAAATACTAGAAGATGCAATGGTATTGCCTATCTTCACAAGAGTTGATTGGCTCTATTATTTTCTAAAGCTGATAGAATTTGACAATGAAATAGCAAAGAGATTTGCAATATCATTGGAGCATGATGAATCAATGGTAAAAGGGTTTTTAGTATATGCATTTGAAGCTACCATAGCACAAGTATCTGGGTTGCCTAGGACTACATCATAGTTTCTAAGTAGAACAAATGCAGTGGCTGCAAGAGAAGAATTATGTGAGGAGAAAATTTGGATTCATTGTCACAAGGTACAAAGAGACTTTCTCTTCCATGGTTTTGGGTGAATTGTGCTTTCTATTTCATTATATACCTTACTTGTGATGGTATATAGAATCTTTTAAATACTTTACATTTCAAATTGCTTAGTCACCTTCACCATAATAGGCTAGTAAATGTGCCAAATTTTCTCTATAATATGCTAAAAAGGATGGCATCTGAGTATCAAAGGAAACATAGTGGCACAGCCTTATCACATCACTATTTGATTTCCTTGTTATTAAAAAGGAGCTTGAGAATTTAATACCCACAAGTAGCCTAGGAAGATTTTTTGAAATGTGAAGATATTAATAGTTTACTTGAGGCACCTGTAGTACCTAAAAATTTAAAGCCACAAGATGAACCTACAAGAGAAAGTTCTCCTATCTCACCTATGACTTCACCTACCCATAGCCAAGGTGAGCCTGAGGAGCATAATGTGCAAGAGTCTAGGTCACCAGTAGTGGAAGAAATTCCATCTTCTTCTAAACCACCAAAACCCAAGAACAGAAGAGGTAATACATCCACAACATCTACACCTTCTAAAACAAAAAATAAAAAGGATTCTCAAAAGGACAAGAAGGATGTTGAGAAGGAGAAATCTACACCTATTCATTCAAGATGATTGAAAAAGCAAGGTGTTATGATGGGGAGTGTGAAAAAACCCAAAGAAGAGGAAAAGAGAAAAGAATATTAGAAGAAGATGTGATGTTGGTTGAAAAAAACTCTGAAAGGAAGATAAATATCTCTAGAAATGTGCATACACTTGTGAAGAGTAAGAGATATGTGTCTACCACTTTTGATTCAGACTTAGAATATGTGTTTGTTGCTAGGAAAATACAAAAGAAAACCCCAAATAGTCCTACTTATGAAGACTATGATTGTACAGGGGGTGGCAATGATCATTTTTAGAAATAGAGAGAATGTTTATAGCAGATAGAAATTTCAGGAAAGAGATTCAAGAAGCTTTGGATAGAATTAAACATCTAGAAGAACTAGTGTAGAGTTATGAAAAGAGAGACAAGGAAAGGGAGACAAAAATACAAGAATTGGAAGAAAAATTGCAGACATATGGCCATGGTGCAAATCTGGATCTATTGGCACAATTAGTTGTTATAACCAAAATAGGGGATGGGGAACTTACAATAGAAAATTAGAGACCTCCTCTAATAAAAACCCCAATTCACCATACAAATTTGTCTCTTGTTTATTAGCTGTGGAAGGTGACCGATGATTTCTCACAAGAAAAAGAAAAGTGGAGGAAATTAAAAGAAACTTTGATTGTAGAACATGTTAAAGTGTTGGATTAAGGAAAAGAGATTAAGATATGGAGATTAGAAATCATATTGGAAGAAGTGGTAGATAAAGTTGCCAAAATTATAAGATGAAAACCTCTAGCAAGAACATATGCACTATTTTTGCAAGAATTATTTTTGACTTTTTAGTTTACTAGGCTAATCAATAACTAATTATTTGGGATGAGTAGGTAATTTGAGTTTCTTAATGTTTTTTTATTCTATACTAGAAGAGCAGTATCAATTGTGTGAATACTATTTGCACAACTATGTGGTGCCAGATGAAACAGAGTGGAATCCTCTGATGTTTGTAGGGGATTTCTAGGTAAGAGTGCTAGCATCTTATTATAGGAATGAACAATTCAAGGGGAAAATAATGGAAGAATATGAGGAGAGGGAGAAATTAGTTGCTCTCTGAATAAGGAAATAGTCTAAACACCCTGATGCACTTAGAGATGAATGGTTGAAAATCCTTGATTATAAAGGTGTAGGAAGGAATATTATGAAACTAAAGACAAAGGATTATAAAAGAATGCAAAAATTAGTTGTGGGATTGGGTCAGCAATGTTACAGTTATATGTAGAACAAATTGAATAGCTTGACCCAGAGTTGTAGAGAAAAGAACCTCATTTAGTATACAATTTTACCACCATGCTTGAGAGGGTACGTAGATACATAAATTTTTTTGATAACATAGGACTTCACTAGGTACCACTCACATTCCACCCACCTATGCTACTCTATCCAGTTCCACATTGGACTGGGGAAAAAGGTGAGGAGTGTGAGAAAGTCGAGATCATTAGAATGAGACAACTTGTAGCTTATAGATGATTCTACTTAAATTAGATCAAGGGAGTTGATGTTGTCATGGACCTCAAGGAGATCACCCTATGTTATAATCTGTACCCCTAGTGTTTTGCTTGAGGAATAGCAAAAGTATAGTTGGGGGGAATGATGGGTTCATTTATTATCCTATTTTATGTTGTTTTTATGAATGCTTTCAGACATTATTAGACATTCCTTTTAGACAATAATTCTATGTTATGATACCTTTCTATGCTTACTACACAACCTTGGACCTAAATTATAGTAATGGAAATATAGTTATGATATAGTAGCATTGCATAGTGTATATGTGAGTATGTATTAAATGTGGTTGGAATTCTATGTTTAATCATAGTAGTTAGCTTTTTGTATATTTTTTGTGGATTAACCTCTTGCAGCCCAAGAAGACATTGTAGCTTGTGAAAATTGGAAGTTGTAGCCCACAACAAAAGGACTTAGACAACGAAACAAGGGAAGTGTCGAGTCAAGTTGAGTATAATAACTACTATGTGGAGGAACCTAATGTATTTAGTCATGTATCATTATGATAGTTAATAAGGCATTGAGAAGAAGAATTATTTTATGGATATGATTCTTGATAACTGTTTGTGTGTTCCACATGCAGATCTATTTTGCAGAGTTTCAATTTTATTAGAACTCTTGTTTCTTTTTAAGTGTACTTTGAATGATTCAATATTAATTGCATACTTTGATATCTAGGGAGTTGTAGTTAATGATTTCAGTTAGGAGTTATGTTTAGAATAAACTCCCTCATGCTTGTATATAACCAATGGTTAAGCCCTTAGATAGGTTTGTTGATTTAGTATTTTGTTATTTTATTTTTCAATTTTCAATTATCATCTATAGACATGATTATTTAGAAATGATTTCCTTGAATACAATCTATGAGGAGGATTTTGTGTAATCTTTTGTGATGTGTAATGAATAAAGTTCAAGTTCATAAGAATGTGTAGAATATAATGATTTATATTTGTTTTAGTTAAGTGAAGACAACCACTTGAGTAGGCCACTCAAGGTAATTCTTCTTCACTACATTTGGAATTTTTTATTTTTGTTTAATAGTTATTTCCATTTATCATTACTTCATAAATTGCATGTAAGTCAGAATAAATTCTCATATTTTGATTATCAGTAATGAATTTTCATGAGCATGAATGCATTTAGTTAACTTGTAGTGCTCCATTGGTTAGAATAAGTTTAGTTACCATTTTGACTAGTTTTGAGTTAGTTCAACAATTCTCTGTTAGCAACAGTTAAGCTAGAAGTTAAGCTGTAGGAACCCGTAGCCATTAGTGATAGTTTACTTTTTTCACTGCTATGCATCTCTGTAATTTTCTAACAAGTAGACTACCTTGAATAGGATAACCTAGGTAACCTCAAATCTCTGAAGGCACATATAGTGCAACACCATCACAAGTTTACAAACTTTGGTTGACAATTTAATGAAGTATTTACAATGTTGAGTGGACTGTTCAACTAGTCATCCCTCTAAATTGTGCAGTTTCTACCAAGTTTACAAGACACTAGTATAGACTCTACAATAATCACTTAGAAAATTTATAAATTAGAAGAATGAAATCTTGTTGGTTCCTCCTATTTCTCTTACTATGGGATCCATTCTTATCTAATGGACTAAATGGGATTCCACACTTTACTAGAGATAAGCTCGAAACCCTTAAGAATATACAAGGTGTAGCTATTATTTGTACCATGCATAATGTGTGTGTGTGAAATGTGGAAATATTAGTAAATCAACACAAACCTTAATAAAATGAATTATATCAAAGATTTGAATCAAGTAAACTACTCTACTTTGCAGTTAAAAAGATCTTTTAAGAATGTCTCACTGTCTTCTATTCTCAAGGATTTATTAAACCATTTGGCCCTCATATTTCTATGTGCACTATGGTTGTTAAAATGGCAACTTGAGAAATGAGAAAATATTCAATATGCAATCCAATTAAGTTCCTACATGAAACTATATGATGAAAATGATAATGGATACTATGATGAATGGATAATGGTGTTAGATTATACAATGAAAAAGGCTATGATATGAATCTAGGATGATTCTACATATGCTCAAATGCTAACTATGAATATGCTAATCTAAAATGCAACTATGATGCAATGCATGATATAAAATGCAACTATGAAGCAAAGTGTGATTCTAAGATGTAACTATGATGCAAAAAATGATATGAAATGTAACTATAAGACTCCAAAATATTCCAATGCTCAAATGATATTTTTGCATGATAACTCTACTCAAATGTGGATGTAAAATACAATGGTAAAGGGTTGTATTTATAGGCATTTTCCAAGCATCTTGTGATGTGGCAACAATCGACTATCCAGATTCAAACAAGAGGAATGAATGGTGGAGATGGAGAGAATGAAGAAGGTTTCCCCTTGACCAAAGACAACATGCCAAATGGATGGAGGAATCTCTTGACCAAAGGAAACATGCCAAATAGATGGAAGAATAAAGTGTGGGAAGAAAAGACCATGTGTTTGAAAATTGGTTGAAGAAGTGTGTGAGGAATAGGCCATGTGTTTGAAAATAATTCTAATTTAAAAATTAGAATTATTTAATTTCATCTGACCTTGGTGAGGTGGCATAAAAAGTTGTAGACGTGCTTGAAATCCTAATCCGGGATTAGTGAAACTTAATTAAATAAAACAAGCTTATGAAATTTGTTTATTTAATTAAATTAGAAGAATATGATTTTAGATTTGAAGAATTAGAAAATATGAACAATATAAATAAATTGAGAATTTATTTATACGTAGTTGAATATTAATTAAACAAGTAGTATTTAATTAATTAGATGTCATGATTGATTTTAGGTGTATACACATAATTTTCGTAAGTAGAATGTAGCTCTTAGATAACTCATAGTTTTAATCAAAGGAAAAATACATGAGTAGTATAAGTTTTTTTTCCTAGAATATGTTGCCTAAAATTTCCACTTTTTACAAGCTAACGTGTTTTATAAAATAATAAGCACATGAAAGTCTCGATTTTATTCTTTCATTCTCTTTGTCATTTATTTTTTTTATCTATTCATCTTTGTTTTAGCACTTTTATATTTAGGATTCCTAGAATTCTATTATGTTTGTTCTTTTTAGGAAGTCTAAATCTCCATACAAAAAATTATGTTTGAAATCTAACTATTGTAGCCGTATCCTAGATAAAGAACTCTAGCTTAAAATAATAGATTCTTTATCTCCTACACTATTTAGTTCTACAATATTTTATATCCTTACAAAATATTATCTGTAATGTTTAGTTTGTAACCCATATATCATTTTCTTTCACTTAGTTTAAGTAGAAAAAAGAACAAAATTGTCTATATAGGATTTTATTTTATCTTTATTTTTATAATAGTAGAGATCAAGCTCATCAAAATATAAAGGAAAATGGACATGATTTTAATTAGTGTATGAAAGTTAAAAGTTTAGCAAACAACATCTAAAAATATTATTTTTCCATTAAAAAGGCTTGGGAAATGATACCTACTTTATCATGACCATCTACAAATATGATTTTTTTTTTTAACCTTAAGGCTTTCAATTCTAACTTAGAGGCTAATCCTTCTCCGCAATTTCCAAATTGAAAATAACTTGATAAATTCTAGAAGAATACCTTCCATACAACCTTTTCCCATTGTCATAGAAGTTTCTCTTTCCCATTGTCATAGAAGTTTCTCTCCCTATCTTAATTGACCCTTTGATTGGAATTTGATGTCTAACTAAATTTCTTCCTACTATGGCCTCCACGTGTCCCTATTATTATAGAAATAGAGACCCTTATATTTAATTTTCTTTTCATTTTGAATCAAATTCTTATATGCTCCATATTTTAAAATTTATTTTAGGAATTTTTAAAATTCATTTAGTCTTAGTATCAATGCTACTAGTTCATGGGCTAAGTGTAGTGGAAAGTGTGCTTATTGGAGTTATTTAAGAATACAAAGTTTAGATTGCTTAAATCTTTTCTAGTATTGGAATCAAATTTTAGTTTTGGTAGATAATTAAATTTTATCATGGTTCTCCAATCTTATATTACTAAATTGAAACCATAATTCCTCACATTGCATAAAATAGAATTTTTTCATGTCTTATAATTTTGCAAAAATACGTAAAATATATAATTCTATGATCTACATAATTTGGTTGAGTTTTTTTTCTATTTCATATTATTTAAAAGCTATCTAAAATATTTGATTTCATGATACATAAAATAGATATTTTTTTTGGGGGGATGAAATGTCTTGAAAAACAACCTAGAATCTATGATTCATTAATCTACATCAAGTAGTATTTTTTTAGCCTAAAATATTACAAAGCTACCTAAAATGTCTAATTCCCCTTGAATCTACATAACCTAGAATATTCTTCATCTAGTTTCTAATATTGAAAAATTTCCTAACATTTATATTTCCCTAATCAAAATAAATTGGTAGAATTTTCAATCTAGCTTGTAGTCTTTCCAATCTATCTAAAATATTTTTTATATTGAACAAAGAAAACAATTAGTTTACAAGAGCTAAGATAACAAAAGTAGCTAAGCAACCAAAAGACTAGCCACAAAGGAAACAAAAATATCATTAATAAGGAAAAATTTACAAGAGCAAAATAACAATTTTACAACTAATAATTACAAAGTGCCAACAAAACAACCTAAAAAAATACAACTTGAAGCTAATACTAGAGCTAAAACACTTTACATTGATTCAAATTGTAGTTGTTTTGAAGTTGGTTAACTTGATGTTGAATTTGTTGAAGCTGATCCATGACCATATCATTTTCCTTTGACAAATCTTGAAGATGTGAATATAGAAAAGAAACCTAAAAAGCTATGTCAAAGTAAAGCATTAAAATATTAGTTTCCTAAGAATAATTGTTTGAAAATACAACAATACACCTAACCTTCCAATTATTTCTTAAAATAACTTGTCTGATAGAGTCAATAATCACAACATCATACAAACCAATCCCAAGAGAGCTTCTCTCGAATTTAGATTATGATGAAAAATAGAAAACAAGTTAAAGATAGTTTTCCGTTATTTTTTAACAAATGCATAGTCCAAAAAATGTTCTTTAGATTTTTGATACATAAAATAAAGGATAGTTGACTGGTTGAATCATAATGCATCTTAGTCTATCTCCAATCAGTAGTTTATGGTGTAAAAATTTCTAGGTCAGCAATTGAGTTTCAATGTCAATTTTGGATTTCCATATTTGTGCACTCATATTAGTCCACTTATTGGCACTAAATCTGCACTTCCATTTATGATTGAGGTGAGGGATAATCTTCCAATGAGGTAGGGATTTATAAGATAGATTTTCTTTACTAGGGGATAATTGAAATGAGTAGAAGATAACCATCTCCAATCTTTAAAAATTTACATTCCTTGGGAGTACAAATTTTCATAGATAACTCAAGAGGAACTAATGATTACACAAATAAATAAAAAATTATCTATACTTGGTGTTCAACCCATACTAATCTTTGGTTTTCAACAATGAAGCCCATTCAAAGGTACTAAAATCCCAAATATCTTTAAATTGGTGAATACCTTTCTTGAAAAAATAGTAAGAATGTTTAGGAAAACATATTGCAAGTAGTTGATTATAGTAATTAACAAGTTTTTTCCACCAGATGGAAGAAGATGCAAAGTTGAAGCCATGTTGTAGAGAATAGTCATTCAACAAAAGAAATTTACAAACTTGCTACCAAGCAGTCCAAATGGACTATATAGGAAAGGAGACCTTGACTTTGAAGAAGTGGATATGATAATTTTATCAAACCAATTGTCTAAAATATTTTATTTCCCATTCTCTACAAGGTGGAATTTTTTTATCTAGCTTATAGTTGTCTAGGACTATAATCCTTAAAGAGACTACAAAAAATTCTCATTTTTTATGAAAAAATTAACTCTTTTTTCTTCCTCTCCCATAACCTTTAAGGTGGATTTTGGATTATTTCACAAATAGGATATTTGTATATTCATTTTATTTTACTTTTTCCTTGATTTCTATGTTGAACACCCAAAATACTGAGCGGGGTGAATTAGTATTCTCTTAAACCATTCAAGCATTAAACATCCAATTACCAAAGCATATTCAATTGTGACAAATAAATAAAGCATGAAACATCCACAACAACACATAACACATGAACACCAAGATTTTTACGTGAAAAACCTAAAATTGGAAAAACCACGATGAGGGTTAGCTCACAATATATTATAAGCGGTTATAGTATATTATAGAATTGCTCACTACAAGTGGAATCACTGTCCAAGTGGACTCACTTCCCACAGAGAAAAAGATAGAAGAAAGAAGGTGGCTCATAGCCTATTTTTGAACTTTTACAATTTGCATCTTACATATGCATGAATATAGTTCCAATTAAGCACAATAACAATATTCAAACTGATCTTGAATTAATGTTTTGATTTTCTCTACATTCACACAACTCTGATATTTCACTACCCAATTTACACTGCTCTGATCAAATTCACATCACAAAACATGTAGGATATTCATAACACACACAATACCTCTCAAAACACAAAAAATGGTCCATCATAAATATCTTCTTCAAATATAACATCAATTAGGTCAGCCTAATTAGATGCAATGCCCAAAATTCAACTTGTTGGCTCCAAAACATCTTAAGATAGGTCAGCATGGACCTATAATAGTGAAACACATATTACTCATTCACACATCATCAAACATGTTAGTTTGACATGGCATAAGACCTAAACCAAAAACCCTTCAACTATATATTCATATTGCAACATGTGGACCTCAAAAATTGATTCCATCTAGAATCCATGCTTAATTAAAATCCAACAATCTATCCTCAAAAGTGAAAGGTCAAAAACTTATACAAAAAGAATTGCAGATTCTCCCATTGAACTATATTATACAAAAAGATAATTGAAAAATGTCAAGTTGAACTTTGTTACTCATAACTTCCAAACCACTTGTCCAAACATGATCAAATCTTGGAATTGGATACATCTAACATCCAAAAAAAAGATGTTAGAAGTGAAAATAAAAACCTTCATCTTCAGAGTGGTGCGAACCCAAAAACTAATGCACTGTTACACTAAACTTGCAGAATTGATAGTTAGCCAAATTCCCATGCAATTGAACTTTCTAGACCAAATCAACTTGAAAATTTGGCATTCATAGAAACTCCAAAACCTATTAGGATTAATCAAGATGATCTACAACAATGTTGACATCAATGATAACACTACATTACATCATTTTTTACCTTCCATGCTCATGTTTCCAATCAACATCATCAATGACAAAATTCCTCAAACTTCCAACAATCTCCTCCTTTGTCACTAATGGCAACATCCCAAAAATATCCAAAAATTCTCCCCCCTTGACCTAAAGGGAAAAGGGAACCTATATAAACTATTCTAACTCATATTGGAACTCCTCCTAAAATATGTAGTCATATAATGAATTGACTCCCCTAAGTGATGCACCGAAGCAAAAACTCAAAATTATACTAAAAAAATTCTCTATATGGTCTGCATATGTACAAGGAAATGCATAAAAAAATAATAATGAGTCAACTGGAGGTGGTTGATGACTGTAACTTTTTTAAATGATCTTCTTAGGCTTGCCTACCATCTTCCCAATCACACTTAGCCTCCACAACCAACCTATTATATGTCTCAAAATACAATAAAATTTCTTCTCCTTCTTTCAGAGTAGTGGGTACCAGATTCATTTTCCTTTCCTTATCTAAATTGCGAAGATTTTTTGAGACAAGTATAAGTTTGGGAGTGACCAGATCCCTTACCTCTCCAAACTATAGAATAATATTTTGTTTTTATGCTTGTAGTTGGAAGAATTTCTTGTGTAAATCTTCAATTGCATTCCTTGTTTCTCTGGTGAGGTCAATTGTTGGATCATATGCACTAGAGGTAGCATTGATTTGGGACTCAATAATCTCCTTCCTTATGTTCTATGTGGCTCCAGGCCACTTCATGCCATACTAAAATAGTGCATTAGGCTCATCAACACACCCTTCAACATCCTTCAATAGTTTAGAAAATTTCTTATTTGTAATGGCACATTTCTCTATCATTTCTAGCATTATCTTATCATTCATTCTTTTTCTCAAATTCTTTCTCAGCTTCTCTCTTTAAATCAGATGCATAATTATTAAAGGAATCAATCAATAGTTTGAATTTTTCCATACCAAATAGTGTGGTGTCAACATTTGATCTTGGTACGATCTCTTGGAATACTTTGACTACTTATTCCATAAGTTCTTCACTCTTCTAATGTATTTCAATTATTTCCTTTCTAGCAGATGCATGGAACATGTCTCCCAATTGAAACTTGTGGATGGGAGATATCTTCTCCAAATCAACATTCCCTTGATGCATTAGCAATTGCAATAGTTGTGAAGACATGACTGGTTGAAAACTATGTTGTACTCATAGTAGATTTTTCAAAGAATCTCTGGAGGAGTTGAAAGATTCCCCAAGAGCCTTTGTAGCTTCTACAACCTTACCCTTTTCCTTTGCACTACTAGATTCAACTAGTTCATATTTTTTTGCATCTTAGGATGCATCTTTTTCTTTGTCTTCATCGTGCTCTTTATGCTCTTCTTTCTCTTCATCAATATTTTCTTCTTCATTATCATCTTCATTTACCTTATCTTTCTCTACAGTATTTTTTTTATTTTCCAAAGGAGTGGCTTCTTCTTGAATCAAAGGTGGAGTAGAGGTTCTTTCCTTTGCAATTTCTTATATGATCATTGCTTCTTCAACATTATACTCTATCATGTTCTTTGTTTCTAGAGTGATGTCTTATGCAACTTCATCATTAGTGACATGCTCATGTTGAGCATCATCTATCTGTGTTTCTTCTTCAACATTATTTTCTAGAGCAATGATTTCAATATTCACTTCCTCTTTAGTTGCTAGAAACATTCCCAATTTTTGTGCATGATGTAGGGAATCCAAGACATATGTGTAATCTTGAATCAATTTTTGTTGTTTGCTTTCAATAAGGGCTAACCAGCTTAAGTTTTCCAAGTATGAGCAATCAAGCATTGAGCTACAATGTTAAGGTTTACACCTTGACTTCATCTACAATTCTATGTTCAGTGAACTGGCTTATCAACATGACCTGAAGATTTCAAAGAGACCTTACTTCATGTCCCTTCGACATCTTGATGGTGAAAGAAACAAAAATTAACGGTCATGAAGAATTCATTTCAAAGGGAGGTTCATATTTCAATAGGACGACA
This sequence comes from Sequoia sempervirens, assembly GCA_007258455.2. NCBI lineage: Eukaryota > Viridiplantae > Streptophyta > Pinopsida > Cupressales > Cupressaceae > Sequoia > Sequoia sempervirens. Next base: position 66,164,201 of record VDFB02252616.1, read on the forward strand.
TTCAAAGTAACTTTGACATTCTAACAAGCTACATTGAGGAGACTTTGGGTTATTGGAAGGAGTCATTTGGGAGTCCCTCCAATGGAGCGATAAGGCATATTGATGTGATAAAAGGATTTTTGGATGACAAGGTTTCAAGTCCCTTTGATATTTTGATATCAGGGAGACAAACATGTTTTGGTGAGAGGTCATGAGGAGTCTGTTCGACATCCCAATAGAGCTTTATCATGAGACCTTTCCATATTAGGGTGAAATTATTTGGAGTCCCCTTGACACTACGATGGTGGAAAGGTGGACATAAATATGAGTGTATCGATAGTGATAGATGAACGAGTAAGGTGGAGAAATGGGGCATGATATTATTTTTTGATTGCACATCATTGTTGTGAATCAATGCAATCATTGGTTAAAGGATTTAAAACATGAAGTCAATGGTTGGAAGATAATTTATTGGCACAAAAAAATATAATTGAAGTAACTAACAACTAGGTAATTGCCTGTGGTATCTCATTGTTTATTGGAAAGTAATGGTGGTACTAAGGAAACATAGGGGAAGAGCGATGAAGATATAATCTGATCTAAGAAGGGGAGTAGAGAAATGAGAAGAGATCCAGAAGCTAGTGAGAAAGGGAAGCAAGGCTAAGAAGGAATGCCAATTACTTGTCGGTGAAGGTAGAGCTGAGAGTGAATGCTCTAATCTACAATTTTGGTAAATGACTATAATAAGATAGCCCATATAATAAGGTTGAATTATGTAATTCTAGAGATAATAAAATAGCTCATTTTCTTCTTGTATTTTAGTTGTTTTTTTTTTTTTTTGTGGCTATCAGATTGTGTATGTAAGGGGAGTACCCTTCATCAGTGCAACTTTTGTATGCTTTGTCATTGCTTTCCTTCCAAATTCTTTAAGGTCATCTTTTTCTTTTCCCATAAGGGTAGTTACCCTTTGCTTAGTCCCCATCTCCTTACTAAATATCATGGCTAATGTGGCTCTTTCACCTTTGAAAACTTAAGCACTTATTCTTTTTATAGCCTTTTCTTTTAACTTAGCTTCTACCTTAATTGCTTCTTGTCTCCTTTCTAGTAAAATATTCCATAAATCATAAGGAATATCCTTTTGATATTCTGCATATCAACTTCCATTACAATAATGTATTTGAAAATAGCTTCAATAATGGTGGCCTTTTCCACCTCATCTACATCATTATACAGAGTTGCGGTCTCCTTCAACATTTCATTTTGTAATATACTATTAAACAATGCCTCAAGTTTCATGGGGGAATGAGGCCTTACCAGTTTAGATTGTTTCTTCTTTTTTCCTTTAACTAGAGTCTTCTTCTAATTTTTTTCCTTTTCTCTCTTCTTCTTCAAAGAAGCCTTCTTGAATTCCTTCTTCTTTTCCCTTATATGTATTTTAAATGCTTCTTTTTCCTTTTCTATCTCCTCTTCACTTTTAGTATCAATAACATCATGTCTCTTCCTTTTTCCACTAGCTTCACCTTTTGAAGCCTCATTTTTCCTTCTCTGAACCAATTAGTGTCCTTCTTCTTCAATGAAATTGAGACTCCTTATATATTTTTTCTTCACTCTTCTCTTTGTAGGGGCATCAAGAGGTGTGGTGGTAGTAGCTTTCTTCTTCTCTTCCCTTGTAGCTTATGCAATCAAAGGGGATTTCTCCCTTATTGGAGGATTGGCAGTAGTATTTCTCTTCTCTCTAATAGATGTAAAAGTTTCAAAGGACTTCTAAATAGAAGGATGAGTGGTAGCAATTCTACCTAATCTTCTTGCACTCCTGGATACTTATGTAGCACTAGAATCTTCTCTAAATTTTTTTCTTGCATACTGCACACACTCCTTTGAGATGCCCAATTCTTGTGCATACACATCTACCATATTATCATCATTCTTCTTGATAATAGGTTCTTTTTAATTCAAGTGTACCTCCATAGACTTTTCTTCATAACTATTGTACCTTGGCTTTGTGGTGTCTTTGGGGCCCTTCAACAAAATATCAGCATAACCAATAAGATCTGCCTCTATCACCTTATAACCCAATCAAGGAACCCAAATAGTTATTGGTTTCATTGCCTCCATGATGAATTGATCTGTAGATACAATAAATGTGATATCATTTTTGTATCTTTCAACAATTATCTATGGGATTCTATCTCTTTCATGCATTCTCTTTTGAGAAACAACAAAGAAAGTAACAAGTACTTCATCTTATGCTTTCACATCTCCAAGACTCCTCATATGATCTACAATTTATAGTGCAATAGGTCTTCCTCTTATCCAATTTACACTTTCAAATATGGGAAGCTCCTTCAAGAAATAGAAGAGTAAGAATGTAACCAAAGTGCCATACTTGAATACATATTTCTTCTCCTTAGTCTTCTTTAGATTCTCCATCAAGTGTTGTCTAAGAAACTCACACAAGTCATAATTTTCACCATTCTCTATAATTTCATGTGCCACATTAATTGTGGTGCCAAACACAAAGTTATCCCTATTGGTAAAGTAGATCTTGAAGCCAATAACCATAGCAACATACCTAACAACTAGATTTCTAATAATATTGACAATTAGTGCTCTCTTATCATATGTGGCGCTAGTTTTCTCTATAACCACTTCATTTTTGATAGATTTCAACATGAAAACTGGTCTAGTGGAGCATAGACCAATTACCTCTCTTATCACTTCCTTAGTGATCATAATTGGCATATCAGTCTAGTTGAATTGATCATGAACTCTACTCAAGGCCGTTCTAATCCACTTGATGTTATAATAGAATTGGGAAACCATTGCCTTTCATCCTATTTTTTTTCAACTAGGTTTTTATATTTTATCTTTAGGGAAAAGTCCTCTCCTATTAACTCATTTTTCCATATATCTCCTAACTTAGTGGGAGGATGCTTTTCCATTTTTGTATGAATATAAGCCAAAATGTCTTCAGTTGGTAAAACCCCATATGGAATGTGTGAAAATGTGCCTAATGGGTCATCTTCTATGGCTTTCATAGGATATCTTTTGAATTTAGGTTGTGGTTTCTTTGTAACCTCTATAACCTTTGGTGTAGCCATTGTAATATGAATTCAAGCTGCTTTCAAATAAATATTTCTAAAAACTAGGGCATGCAAGATTCACAAAATACCGTTTTACTTTGTTCAATGAACTAGGCTTTTGATGCTCCAAATTTGAAATCGCCTTGAATACCTTGAATTCTCTTCACGCTACTCTACTCATTCTCAAATGCTTTTGTGAAATAAATTTTCCTTAGTGAATTTTCTTATAACCCTTCGATCTATCCAAATTCTACAATAAATGCTTCAAATAGTAAAGCTAGCAACCCTTTTTCTATATACATAGACAAATTTTGAAGCTCCACAAACTTCCACATTGACATATTTTCTTCCACAAAATTCCACATTGAAATATTTTCTTCCACAAACTTCATCAATAGATCAAGCATGTTGATCTACATAACATATCTTTGTGCTACAACCTCAACACCTCTTCTTTGGTGGGGAGAAAAATGATTTCCATTAATAATCCCCCTTAGCCAAAGCTTTTAGACTAATTTCCAAAGGAAACATCTACACTGGATGAGGGAAAAGGTTCATCCTTAGCCTTGGTCTCTTCTTTCTTTCTCCAAATCTTGTTCATCTCTTTCTTTGTCTCTTCAGGATCAATCTTTTCCATTGGCTCATTCTCCTTTCCCAAATTATCCTTCTTCATGTTTCTACTTCTGCAAAACTTAGCAATATGTCCAAACTTACTACAATTATAACATATAACATTCTTCTGAATAGTATTTCTTTCATTCATTCTAGATTTGCATTGATTAGATTTGTGTCAAAACCATTGCATGTATAATAGTGACCATTTAAAGATTAAATCATTCTACCATTGTTGTATCCATTCATGATTTTATTTTTGCATTCATTAGCTCTATGTCCAGGTCTCTTTCGTGTAAAACATTGACTAGAAAAATATGAAGCATTCTAATTCATTCCACTTCTATATTCCATTCCCTTATTCCCAAATTTATTTCAAAAATAGAAAAACCCATTGAAATATGGGTACCTTTGTGTGTTTAGTTGTCTTACAAGTTGTCTTCTAGATTCATGTATTTGATTCTAGATATTTTCATTGTTCTTCTTGTATTTTTTCTTCTTTGGTTCATTGATCTTCTCTTTTTCATTTGAACTTTCACCGTTTTCAAATCCTAAGCCGCCTTTGTCTTTGGAAACTTTCTGACCCGCAATCATCTCATCAAGATTTGTAGCACTCATCTTAAATTTTTCTTCATGAATCCTTTCTTTTTCTAGATCTGATCTTAGGTTTACCACTTATTTTTAAGCCTTATTCATTCATCAGATTTACTTTTCACCATTGCATTTAAACATTCCTCAATTCTTTTCTTTTCTTCAACTTGTACTTTTAGTCTAATGATAGTTTCATTTTCTTACTTCAATTGCTCACTGAATTCCTTATTCCTTTCTCTAATATTTTTTATTTTCTCTCTCAATTTTCTAATGCATTCATTTGCTTCTTTGACATTTTCCTTCAGATGGTTTTTTCACCTTTAGTTCTTTCTAGATCTTCAAGAGAAACTTTGAGTTCTCCATCTTTTTCAATCATGCAATCTTCTTTTATGTATCCAACAATAGGAATCTCTTCCAGAGAAATAGGAAACTTTCTATCAACCATGTGTTCAATATCAAAGACCTTCCCAAAGCAGTTAAGCTCCTTCCACAGAACTAAGATTTGATACCAATTATTGAACACACAAAATACTAAGGGGGGTGAATCAGTATTCTCTTAGACCATTCAAACATTAAACATCCAATTACCAAAGTATATTCAATTGTGAAAAATAAATAAAGCATGAAACATCCACAACATCACATAACAAATGAACACCATGATTTTTACATGGAAAACCCAAAATGAGAAAATCCACAGTGAGGGTTAGCTCACAATATATTATAACCAGTTATAGTATATTACAAAAGTGCTCACTGTAGATGGACTCACTATCCACTTAGACTCACTACCTATAGAGAAAATGATAGAAGAAAGAAGGTGGATCACAACCTATTACTATTGCAATTTGAATCTTACATGTGCATGAATAAGTTCTAATGAAGCACAATAACAATCCTCACATTGATCCTGAATCAATGCTCTACTCTACTTTCTATTTGCACAAATTTGATCTTTCACTTCTCAATTCACACTACTCTAATAAAATTCACATCCAAAAACATGTAGGATATTCGTAACATACACAATACCTCTCAAAACACCAAAAATAATCCATCATATATATCTGCTTCAAGTATAACATCAATTAGGTCGGCCTAATTAGATGCAATACCTAGAATTCAACTTCTTGGATCCAAAACATTTCATGCCACAATTCAAAATTTAAAACATCTTAAGATAGGTTAGAATGGACCTATAAAATTGCAACACATTATTCCCTTGCACATCATCAAATGTGTTAGGTCAGCATGACATTAGACCTAAACCAAAAATCCTTCAACTATATATTTATATTGCAACATGTGGACCTCAAAAATCGATGCCATCTAGAATATAAGGTTAAATAACATTTGGAAATCTATCCTCAAAATTGCAACGTCAAAGACTCGTCCAAAAAGAAGAGTGGATTCTCCCACTGAATTGCACTGTACAAAAAGATAACTATGAAATGCTAAGTTGAACTCTATTACTCATAACTTCCAAACCACTTTTCCAAACATGATGAAATCTTGGAATTGGGTACATCTAGCATCCATAAAAAATTATGTTAGAAGAATAAATAAAAACCTTAATGTGCAGAGTGGTGTGGACCCAATAATTGATGCATTTTTGCACTAAACTTGTAGAATTGACACTTAGTCAAATTTCCATGCAACTAAAATTTCTAGACCAAATCAACTTGCACAAATGACATTCATAGCAACTCCCAAACCTGTTAGGATTATTCAAGATGATCCACAACAATCTTGAAATCAATGACAAGACTACATTATGTCATTATGTACCTTTCATGCTCATGTTGCAAATCAACATCATCAATGACAAACTTCCTCAAACTTCCAATAGTTTGAATGTTAGTTCATCTAGTATCTTTGTTTGGATGAAATAAGTTAGTTTTTTATGTAATATGAATAATTTTATATGTACATAGTGGCATAATAATTGACTATGAAGATTCCCTTTTTATTGAAACACTGAAGACTCATGCTAGAATTTTATTTTTAAATAAACTCTAGAAACTACCACTAGCTCTATACTTATAGTTTGAAGATTCAATTTCAAATATCATAATTCTATAATATTTTTAACTATATAGAAATATATGATAGCTTTGGAGTAATAAAGCTATTAATTATTCATTGAGTAGATGGAACCAAAGGTACTACAAGATCCCTATTCTCAAACTAGTCAACCACTCCATAGGGGATTGTTTCCAACCATGTAACTATTATTAAGGAGAGAATATAATGATAAATACTTACAACCATAGGAATAGCATTCCCCATTCATTATAAAAATAGAGGAAATGGTGAGCAATAAGAACAAGAGTAAGGGTAGAAGTTTGAATTCCTCTGCTGTAGAGGGTGAGGGAGATGTTGAATATGAGGACGAGGCAGATGGGCTGCGGTTGGTGTTTCCTATTGGTTGGCTTGTTGGTGCTGACTTGGAAGTGGTGGGGTTTCCTTTGGTGATCATTTTTCTATTGGATTTATTGGTTGAGGTTTGTTGTCTAGAGTGGTAGAGTGAGAAGTTGAGCAACTACAAGATCTTGTTCTCTTTTGTTGGTTGGATTTTTGGTGACGTGAAGGAAGCGACTGGGTCATGGTTGGTTGATGGGTTGTGGAAAGCTGACAGGTCATGAATGGATGACAACTAGGTAGCAGTTGGAATCTCTTTGGGAGATGTTGGTTTTTCTAGGTTGTTGTTGGCAACAAATTTCTTATTTGCTATAACAGATTTCTAGATTTGATTGTGTGAATTTTTTTTGCATCTAGTTGCTTAGATTTGAAACACAATTCCCTCTCATGAAGGGTATCAATCAATTATAATAAGTTTCCACAATCCATATTGATATTTGTTATAACAGATTTTTGGATTTCTTATTGTTGTCTGGGGCGAGGTATGGTTCTCTAGAGTCAAGACTATGTTGGGAGTGTTGTCTTTCTCTTATTCTTGATTGGAATGACAAGGAGGATGAGGTGGTAAATGTATTGGTTGGTTCCCTTCATTTTTCCTATCAGGGTTTCCCTTATCTCCCTATTGGACTATTGATGGAGAATGGGTTACTATCAATACTAGGGTTTCTTATGGTAGATATTGTTGTGGGTTCTTTCTTGGAGCTCTTGGCTATTGTTGATGTTTCATTGGTGTCTTCTACTATAGGCCTTACTATTTGGAGGATTTTGTTGATGGTGGATGGGTTGTTGTTGATAGTTATGTCAGTGGTAGTTGTTGCGAGTAGCTGCTAGGAGCTCGTAGTTGTTGTTGCTGCTATGAGCCTTTATTTGTGGAGGATTTCCTTTTCCCATCATCTGATCCCTTTCTCATTTTTTTCCTTACTTTGGGTGAGGTATTGATGTAAGTACATAGGAAGAAAATTCACTTTCTCAATCTGATCTATCAAAAACTCAAAACATTCTTGTGTTATTCATTCAAATTTTCCTTCACAATCACTTGATTCAAATATTAAAAATTGCAAATCAGAGTTCCCCAACCCTCAATGACCTTCAAGACACCTTGGTAAGCATCAACTTATTAAAAAAGAACAATTACAACACTTGGCCTTTCATACTACATCATCTTGTTGTGACTATCCTCACTATGCCTCAATGGCATTCAATAACCACAATTACAAACTTCAACCTTCAAAGGCACAAATATTCCATTCATTTCTTGCTACATATTCATATGAGGGAAAATAACAAAACAAAACACTTCCTAGGGGCTACCCTTACACACAAACTTCACTTCCTTCTTTAACTGCATACATGGTTAGTAGCCATCAAAACATAGACTAATATAATTTATCTCCTCAACTAAGGCACCATTTTAGATTGTGATCATCATTTTGGATTCTCTTTATAGTGTTCTAAAACATTACTAAAAATCAATGTAAGCTTATTTCGAGAGTTAAGTGCAAATTTGACTGTACTCGCTGTCAAATAGGCCTAATTAGGTCTCATCTCATTAGGCTTATTGGATCTATAGATTCCAATCACATATTTACTAAACCAAGGCTTCAAACACTCTTTATTAGACCTAATTATGCTTAAAAATTCACCAAAACTCCATTCCCAAAGATATTTTACTAACCCTAGGCATTATTCCTCACTAAACACTATTTTACCAATCTGTACACAAATTTATAGTCTGCAACTTCAACTTTTCCATGAATCAATCTTATTCTTTTGATCTTAAACTTGAAGAATATTAAAATATAGGATACTAAGAATGTCTCCGCAAAATATGAGCAAATTTCAACATACAAAATGAGAGAAATGCAAAGTTTATATGTTGTTTACCCTAATCAGGGATTTAATACTCTATAGGAAAATCATAATATCTTCTTTTAAATTCCACCAAATTGCATGAGACTAGTTTTAACTGGAAGGTGATTGGTCCTACTTACACATGAAATCAATTAGAAATGAGCTCCTTCCTATACAAGTCTGTATAAGGGCCTAAAACAATGAAATTATGTGAAAATGTATTAAAAACAAAGGCTTTCTTTATTCTTTCTCCAAATCTCAATCACCCACAAATTCAAAATGGTTACAAAATCCTTTTTAAAGGCATTCAAAACTTGAATTTTCACATTCTAACTGTTTCCAACTACTTCCTACTGACCAAAGACATAAATGACCTTTCAACCTCCAAGTTGCACTTTTTTTTGCAATATTACATTTTAGATGACAACTTTCACATTCTTCCAAACTTGACACAAAATATTAAATATTGATCTCCTAATGACTTCAACATGTGAAAATTGACTTGTATGACTATTGGTAAAACAGGGATAGACAACTGAGAGGGGAGGTGAATTAGTTGTCTCAGAATATTTAAACTTTTTCAAACTTAGCTTAACTTAATCTCAGATTTGATGAATGAACATTAAACCATGAATAAACAACACATCAAAAACACAAAGAACACCAAGATTTTTACGTGGAAACCCTGTTAGGGGAAAAACCACGGTGGATGTTAGTCCACAATATTATACCCTATTAAAAGTATATTAAAAAATAATGGGAATGCACATGCATTTAGGCACACTACCTAGAGCTCACTGCTCAAACACAAGAGGGCTCACTACCCAAAAATACACAACAATGCAGATTAGATCGACAAGGTATGAACTGAGGAAATAGCTTCTTCACAAGCCTAGTTACAGTTCTAGTTAAGCACCAAAAAACTTCTTCACACTTCACTCAATCTTCTTCTCACTTTGCTTTGCAATCGAATGATTTGGACACTATTCACACATCTACACTTTCTTTGGCATACATTCACTCAAATGCACACACTAACTTCACTCAAACAATTGCTCTTATATATCCACAACATGGAATTACATCAACAACTTAGTCGGCCAGCAATATAAACCATATTTTCAATGTGGATAAAACATCATTGGCCAATACCATGATTTGACCCAAAACAAGATCCTTGAGTGTTCCAAACATTCAAAATTAAATCTTCAAGGATCCACAACACACCACAACCATCACGTTGGCTAAGAACATGAAGACCCGAACATACCGAGAAAAATATTCAACCATGAGCACACCGATCAATGCGGATATGCAACAAAGATAAAGCATGACCTAGAAACATCCATCAAAACCAAGAAGCAACAAAGAAACATCCACAAAAACTAGAATTACCAGAATTATACCAACTTTCAAGAACACTGATAGAACTCACATAAATACTATCAGAACATAGATCTTCATAACTCGAACAAATCTTTATGTTGACCTCTGAAACTTTTGGTGAATGGACTAGATACACTTAGTAATAAACCCTTTAGTCCATAGCATTTGATCTTCAACATACAAAACAAGATGCCTTCATGACCTTCATAGTTCCACTGGGAACCTGAAACTCTTTCTTTTACAATTTTCTCAATATCCTCGACATATACAACCTTTAATACATCAAATGCTAATAGTGTTGAAATCAATGACAACCACATATTAGCAACACAATCATAACATCCAACAATATCCCCCTTTGGAATTGATGGCAAAACATGATGTGAAAAACATCATCAACCCAACTCTCAATCAACACTTACTCCTTAGATTCTGACTCTTCTTCCTCAACCTCTTGTGCATGATCTTCTCCCCACAAGACTCTCTTCTCAAATAAGAAACAATTTTTCACATGACTCTTCTTCCCCTTTGAAATCAATGGAAAATATAAGCGTTATATTCCCACATATAAGCTATGAACCACATATCTACACATCCGACTACTCCCCTTGAGTAGCAACCACAAAAAAATCAATCCAGATCATGAAATATCTATGAAGCACACAGATTGATGCAAGAAAATGCATCTTTAGTTTATATTAGGAGGGGTAATCACCCCTTGCATCCCTCTAATATACTCAAAAGTGTCCTTCAGCAACAACTTGGTGAAAATGTCTGCAATCTGCTCTTTAGTAGGTACATACTCTAGTCTAACTTCTTTCTCACTTACTTTTTCCCTCAAGAAGTGAAACTTGATTGATATATGCTTGGTCTTAGAGTGTAGCACCATATTCTTTGGTATGTTAATTGCACTTGATTTGTCACAGTATATGGCAATAGGTTCATCATATACTATTATGATATCTTTCAACATATGTTTCATCCATATCACTTGAGTATAGTTATTTGCAGCAACAATATACTCTGCTTGAGCAGTAGATAGAGAAATGGAATTTTGTTTTTTACTCAACCAAGACACCAGTTTCTTCCACAGGAAGAAGGCACCACCACTAGTACTCTTCCTTTCATCTATGTATCCTACCCAATCCACATCAGTATATGCATTCAAAGTAAGATTGTCATCCTTAGGATACCAAATTCCAAAATCAACTGTTCCTTTCAGATACCTAAAGATTCTCTTAATAGTAGTCACATGAGACTCTTTTAGATCAGCCTAAAATCTAGTAGCCATACATACATCATTCATAGTGTCTAGTCTATTATGAGTTAAATAGAGCAGTCCACCAATCATTGACCTGTATCTTGTTTGATTTTCCTTAGGAGAATCATCATTCTGTGTCAACTTACATCCACTTACCATGGGAGTACTAATAGGTTTTGAGTCATCCATGCCAAAATTCTTCAACAATTCTCTCACATATTTGAACTGAGATATGAAGATCCCCTTGTCTAAGTAACTTGCAATCCTAGAAAGAACTTTATCTCTCCAATCATACTCATCTCAAATTCATTCTTCATTTCATCAGCAAACCTCATACATAGATTGTCATCTCCTCCAAAAATAATGTCATCAACAAAGACCTCAATAATTAATAATTTGAAATATAAGTTGTTGTCAGTAGTACATTTATTGAATCCAAGCTTTAGTAAGTATTTTTCCAATCTAGCACACTAGGCTCTGGGGGATTGCTTGAGTCCATATAGAGCTTTCTTCAATCAAAAAATCATGTCTTCTTTATTATTCAGTTGAAATCCATCTGGCTATTCAATGTATACTTCTTCTTCTAGCTCACCATTTAGAAAAGCTGACTTCACATCCATTTGGTAGACTTTGTAGTTCTTATATGCAACATAAGCAAGAAATAACCTTATAGCTTCAATTCTGGCAACAGGGGCAAAGGTTTCTTCAAAATCAATACCTTCCATTTGTGAATACCCTTTACATACCAGTCTTGCTTTATTCCTGACCACTTTACCTTGTTCATTCAGCTTATTCCAAAAGACCCATTTAGTACCAATCACATTTTTATCTTTAGGTCTGGGAACAAGTACCCATGTATTGTTCTTTTCAATTTGCATTAATTCTTCCTTCATAGCTACCATCCAGTGTTCATCATTGCAAGCTTCATTGACATCTTTAGGTTCAATCTTGGAAATCAGGCAATACACTTCTGTAATCTTTCTTCTAGTTTGCACACCTTTATTCTTTTCTCCTATAATTTGATTTTTAGAATGATTTAGCTTTACATACCTTGGAGTTTTAGGATTCTCTTGAAATTCTGATTCTTCTATTCTTTCTTTTGTACTTGCACTTGTCTTTGCTTCCTGACTACCTTGATTTACCAAAACAAACTGAAGTTGTCTTACTAGAACATATGGCACAATTTGAAGTTGTTTTTTTGTCTGAACATTCTTCCCTTTGTTTGTATTGTCTTCATTTGAATCATATCCACAATATCTAGATGATTTAGCAGAATCCTCAACTCTGACATTTACACTCTCAACCATTTTTCTCAGTCTTCTGTTATAGCACTGATAAGCCTTACTTCTAGTAGAGTAACCTAGAAATATTTTGTCATCACTTCTTGCATCAAAATTTCCTATATCGTCATCTCTCTTGATGTAACACTTGCTTCCAAAGATCTTGAAGTATTTAACAGTAGGCTTATAACCAAACCATAGTTCAAAAGGAGTCTTACCAGAATTACCATTTACATTTACCTAGTTCAAAGTGTACACAACAGTGCTTATAGCTTTACTCCATTAGATGTGAGGCACATTTCCTTCAATCATCATTGTTCTAGCAGCATCTATAATTTTTTTGTTCTTCCTCTCTGCAACACCATTCTATTGAGGGGTTCAGGGAGAAAATAACTATCTTTTGATTCCATGCTCTTCATAGAAAGAATTAAATTCCCTGGAGGTGAACTCACCTCCTCTATTTTACCTTAAGCATTTTATTTTCATACCTTTCTCATTCTCTACCATGGCTTTGAAAATTTTGAAATTCTCTAATGCTTCACATTTTTCTCTTAAGAAAGCAACCCATATCATTCTAGAATAATCATCAATAAGCAACGTAAAGTACCTTTCACCATGGAGACTTCTAACTCTAGAGAGACCACATAGATCAGTATGCACCAGCTCTAGTAATCCATTTGAATGATGTTGTTTGCTCCAAAAAAAAAATCTAGTCTATTTTCCCATTTGACACTCCTTGCAAATTATGCTAGCAGGCTTCACTAGCTTAGGTAGATCTCTTAGTGCTTGAATGGAACTTATTTTGACAATTTTATCAAAATTCACATGACACATCCTTCTATGCCATAACCAACTTTCATCTATTTTAGAAATTAAACAACTTTCATTAGTAGCATTCAGGTGAAAAACATTACCTTTTGTCTGTTTACCTGAAGTAATTATATTTCCGGAACTTCCATATATCCTAAATCTTCCATCTTTGAATTGAAGATCATAAACCTTATCCACCATTTTTCCAACACTCAATAGGTTGTGCTTCAATCCTTCAACATAAATAACATCATTAGTGTTATTTTTACTACCAAGACAAATAGATCTTTCCTTTTTACTTACCTTGTCCTCTACCTTCTTTCTTTACAATCAGTGCTTCCAACTCTTCTACCTCTCTTTCTTCATCTTCAAGATGTTTCATTTCTTCCTCATACTTGAATGTCTTTCTAGAACTCTCTCTCAGATCATATATTTTCTTGTTTCTTCTAGATATAGTAGCCTTGAATGTAGTTTCAATCTTAGGAATAGAGTCACCAAATTCACTCAACTCAAAGGCAACAAGTTTACCAATCAATGTATCTCTTGTCATATTCGTCAATGATATGGTTTCTTCAATAGCATGATCCTTTACTTTGTAGGAGGGAGGAAATGATCTAAGCACCTTAGCCACAATTTCTTCCTCATCCAAGATACCACTAGCACATCTAATACCCATCACCACTTCATTTACTCTCTACATAAAAGAAGAAATATTTTCATCTTCACCCATCTTCAGATTTTCATACTTTCCTTTCAAACTCTGTAGCTTAGCCATCTTCACATGTACATATCCTTCATACAAAGTTTCCAACTTTTTCCACATCTCATGAGCTTTCTTTAGACCTAACACATTTTTCATTTCCAAATATATTAGAGCACTCAACAAAGCTTCCATAGCCCTAACATTATTCTCAACCTCTTTAATGTCATCAGTAATAGAAGGACCATTCTGAGGAATAATATATATGTTCTTTGTAATTTTCTAGAAGGGTTCACCAATACACTTCAAATGACACTCCATCCTAGCTTTCCATAATGAGTAGTTTGTTCCATCGAATCTAGGACTTTTTTTCTTGTATGATTCCATCTCGGATCACCTCAAGCTTTTAAACTTCTTCAGAGAAACCTGCTTTGATACCAATTGTTGGAAAAACAAGGATAGACAACTGAGAGGGGGGGGTGAATCAGTTGTCTCAAAATATTTAAAAATTTTCAAAAATTTCTAACTTAATCTCAAATCTAATGAATGAATAGCAAACCATGAACAAACAACACATCAAAAACATAGAGAACACCAAGATTTTTACGTGGAAACCCTATTAGGGGAAAAACCACGGTGGATGTTAGTCCACAATATTATACCCTATTAAAAGTATAATGAAAAATAATGGGAATACACATGCATTTAGGCATAGTGCCTAGAGTTCACTACTCAAATACAAGAGGGCTCACTACTCAACAATACACAATAATACAGATTAGATCCACTGGGTATGAACTAAGGAAATAATTTCTTCACAAACCTGATTACAGTTCCAGTTAAGCACATAAAACCTTCTTCACACTTCACTCAATCTTCTTCTCGCTCTGCTCTGCAATCAAATAATTTGGACACTATTCGCACATCTACACTTTCTCTAGCATACATTCACTCTTATGCACACACTAACTTCGCTCAAAAAAATGCTCTTATATATCCACAACATGGAATTACATCAACAACTTAGTCAGCTAGAAATATAAAACATATTTTCAATGTCAGCCCAAATTTATAAATAAATTTTCAATGTGGATCAAACACTATCAGCCAATACCATGATGTGACCCAAAACAATATCTTTGAACATTCCAAACATTCAAAATTAAATCTTCAAGGATCCACAACACACCACAACCATCATGTCGGCCAAGAACATGAAGACCCAAACATACCAAGAAAAATATTCAACCATGAGCACACCGATCAACACAGATGTGCAACAAAGATAGAGCACAATCTAGAAACATCCATGAGCACCAAGAAACAAAAAAGAAACATTTGCAACAACTAGAATTACTAGAATTATACCAACTTTAATCAAGAACACTGCAAGAACCCACATAAATATTGTCAAAACATGGATCTTCATAACTCAAACAAATATTTATGCAGACCTCTGAAACTTCTGGTGGATGGACTAGATGCACTTAGCAATAAACCCTTTAGTTCATAGCAATTGATCTTCAACGTTAGAACAAGACTCCTTAATGACCTTCACAGTCCCACTGGGAAAATGAAACTCTTTCTTTTACAATTTTCTTAATATCCTCAACATATACAACCTTCAATAAATCAAATGCTAATAGTGTTGACATCAATGACAACCACATATCAGTAACACAATCACAACATCCAACAATGACCTTATTATATTGTTGAAATATCCCTATAGGAAGAAAAAAAAAAGTTTCCAATGGAGGCATAAATGGATCATGGTGCTCCTGCACCAAACTCCCAGCTAAGAAAAAGTTCCAAGTCCTCTTGGACTTAATCTTCATCCCCTAAATGTGCCTCTTTGATATCTTCAAAGTTTTTCCTCTGTTCTTTCTTGAAACAACTCCTAGTGTTTTCAGCTTCACCTTTGGTTTCATTTTGTCCATACAAATCAACTTCCTATCTTGTTTGCCCTTTGAAATCAGAATCATTATGATTTGATGCTTCTCAATACCTTGTTTCTCTCATTGTCCTTTGACCTGCAACTTACTCTTTCTCCAAAAAATTAGTAACACAATGAAATGATACAATGTTTCTATCATGATACCTCCATCATTCTTTAATTCCTTGCAAACCTCCAAGACCAATCCATCCAAGATCTACTCTTCATCTAAACTTGTTACTAATTCAAGGTCTTCAACATCTAAAATTACGTTCTCTGTCATATCTTCATCATGCTTGGAAACATCTACAACAACTTTTCTCTCTTCATCAATGACTTCTTCCTCAGTATCTTCAAAGACTTCTTGTTCTTTCATCCTCATTTTTCTACTTCTCTTCTTGATTATCTTCCTTATAGGACATGAAACTTTCCTTTTCACTACTAAGTGCCAACTTGTCTTCTCCTTTATCATCAGCTCCATCTTCTGCACAGACTCCTAGAACTCTTTCTCAAATCTTCACAACTCTTGCCTTAACTCAACAATCTCTCTATCAAACTTTGCTTGTATCTTCTTCTTCTTTCTCTTTTCCTTTGCCTAAAAATGCCTCTTCAAATTTTCCATCTTCACAAGCAAGCTTCCTCCTTGCTTCAACTTCTCAAATTTCCTCAACTTTCTCACTGCCTTCTCATGGCAGCAGCCATGTTACCTTATGAACCTGCAACCACACACACACAACTACAAAACCACAATACCAAAACCAACTTCTTTCTCAGCCTAGTTCTTTTTTTGAGCTCTAATACCACTCTAATCTAAGTACAAAGGAAGACAATTCAATTTCTCAATCTGATCTATCAAAAACTCAAAACATTCTTGTGTTATTCATTCACCTTTTCCTTCACAATAACTTGATTCAAATATTAAAAATTGCAAATCAGAGTTCCCCAACCCTCAATGACCTTCAATATACCTTGCTAAGCATCAACTTATAAAAAAGAACAATTACAACACCTTCCCTTTCATAAAACATCATCTTGTTATGACTATCCTCACTATGCCTCAATGGAACTCAATAACCACAATTACAAACTTCAGCCTTCAAAGGCACAACTAATCTATTCATTTCTTGATACACATTTGTATGAGGAAAAATAACAAAACAAAACACTTCCCAGGGGCTGCCCTTACACACAAACTTCACTTCCTTCTTTAACTGCATACATGGTTAGTAGCCATCAAAACACAGATTGTCAAAATTTATCTCCTCAACTAAGGCACTATTTCAGACTATGATCATCATTTTGGATACTCTTTATAGGGTTCTAAAACATTACTAAAAATCAATGTAAGTTTATTTTGAGAGTTAAGTGCAAATTTGACTGTGCTCACTGTTAAATAGGCCTAATTAGGTCTCATCTCATTAGGCTTATTGGATCTATAGATTCCAATCACATATTTACTAAACCAAGCTTCAAACACTCTTTATTAGACCTAATTATGCTTAAACATTCACCAAAACTCCATTCCCAAAGATATTTTACAAACCCTATGCATTATTCCTCACTAAACACTATTTTACTAGTTTGTACACAAATTTACAGTCTGCAACTTCTACTTTTCCACGCATCAATCTTATTCTTTTGATCTAAAACTTGAAGAATATTAAAACAAAGGATACTAAGAATATATCCACAAAATATGATCAGATTTAAACAAACAAAATGAGAGAAATGCAAATTTTATATGTTGTTGTTTACCCTAATCATGGTTTTAATACTCTACAAGAGAATCACAATATCTTCTCTTAAATTCCACCAAATTACATGAGACTAGTTTTAAATGGAAGGTGATTGGTCCTACTTACACATGAAATCAATTAGCAATGAGATCCTTCTCGTACAAATCCATACAAGGGCCTGAAACAATGAAATTATGTGAAAATGCATAAAAAAAGAGGCTTTCTTTATTCTCTCTTCAAGTCTCAATCACCCACGAATTCAAAATGGTTACAAAATAATTTTTAAAGGCATTCAAGACTTGACTCTTCACATTCTAACTGTTTCCAACTACTTCCTACCGTCCAAAGACATAAATGACCTTTCAACTTTCAAGTTGCACCTTTTTTTGTAATTTTACATTTTAGATGAAAACTTTTACATTCTTCCACACTTGACACAAAATATTAAATATTGATCTCCTAATGACTTCAACATGTGAAAATTGACTTATATGACCCTATTACATTGTTGAAATATCCCTATAGGAAAAAAAACAAAAAAAAGTTTCCAATGGAGGCATAAATGGATCATGGTGCTCCTGCACCATGTATGGTTTTCCTGTATCAGGAATGTGTTTGGAGTTTTGGCTATCTCTTATTCATGGATAGCATGCTAAGGAGGATGGAGTAATTAATGGATTGGTTAGTTCTCTTCATTTTTGCTGTGAGGGTTTCTTTTATCTTCCCGTAGGGTTACTAATGATGGAAGGGTTGTTGTTGTTGAAAGCTATTGTGGGTAGTTGCTTGGAGCTTGCGAATGATGGTGTTGGTTCCCTTTTAAGGGAGCTTTTGGTGGTGGTGATACAAAAAATGGTGGGGTTTTTTTGTGCTTGTTGGATGGGATATGTTTGTATCTCACCTGGGGCTCTATTTTGGAGGAAAATGTTGGTTGGGTTAATTTCATTGATTTTCTTGATTACCTAGATTTTTGTTAAGTTTTAGGGAGCTTTTTGTGGGGATTTACATGAGTGTTGGTTGTTTTGGCTCTCCATTTTTGTTTTTTCTTAGATGGTGGTTTGGTTGCTTTTCATTATTTATTTGAACACCCAGATGAGTTTAATACTTAAATCTGTTATGGTGGTTTTGTTGTTCAAGCTTTATTTTTTGTTCCACCTTTTGTTCCAGTTGTTGGGATTTCCAAAGGGTGGTGTGGGTACCTTTTTTCTAGAGTGTTTGATTTCTCCTTGAATCCTATTAAGGTGGATTTCACTCCTATCGAGGTGGATTTGGGGAATGATTGTTTTTGGTTTCCTCAATTGCAAATCCTTTTGAGGTGGATGCTTCTCCTATGGAGGTAGAGGTTGAAGTTGTTGGAGATTTCAAGCTTTGTTGGAAAAGATGGTTGTTCCATCCTCTCCAATGGAGGGGAGTTCCCTCCTTTAGAGGTGGAGTGTGAGTTGGGTTCCTGACATGACATATGTCTTTTTCTTTTGTGTAGTTGGATTGTTGCTTCTAGGTAATGTATGTATGTGGCTAATCATGGTAGCTTTTTGGGTTCAAGGTCCCTTAAAAACTTGGTTGAGGGTTTAAGGTCCCTACAAAACATTTGGGTTGAAGGGCCCGATTAAATCTTGGTTGTAATAGGTTAATGGGATTAGGTCCTTGCATTTTTGTGTGTAGCCTATGTTGTCTTGCTTTATTCTTGGTGTTGCTACTAAGGGATTGTTGATGGTATATGGTTTATCTTTGTTGTATCTTGTTTCTCTTGGATAGGATTTTGAGTCCCTTCAAAACCATGTTGTAATGGGTTTATGGTCCCATCAAAACCTATTTAATGCTAATAAAAAAATTCCCCATTCATTATGGGGTAATTGGTTAAATTTAAAATAGGTGAATATTTATAATAGAATCATCTTCAAATGATTGATATATTTAAAATGTAGCTTATCCTAGTAGGAATGAAACCTTCTTAGGAAACTCATAAATTCTCATGATAGATTAGCCTACTAGACTATTAAAAAAATTAGTTAGTTAATAGTTAGTCAAAGATTTTGTTAGGTCTCAAAATCACTGTTCCTTTTCCTATAATAAACTTCTACTCATAAGGCTAGGGTTGTGAACACATGGGAAAAATAATTCATCAATAAAACTATGGAGGACTTTGAGCCAACTCAACAAGAGTGGGTTTTATCTTATACACTTTGATCTCAACTTAAACTCAAGAGGATATTCCTAAGGGTATAACTTAATATTTATTGCAACTACCAATGATAAACAACAATAATTCAAGTAATAGAAAAGCCCAACCTATATGATTAGACCCTAATATTGTCACTGGACTAAATAGACTAGCTATTTTTAACCCTTATATAGCTAATATAACACCTTGGAAAAAAGTGCAAGGTGGGGTGAGTTCATTGATTCACAAAAGATGGTTTCCTTTGTTCCTTGAAAATAGTGATACCATGAACTCACAAATTAGAACTAAAAATAGGCGATTTTATAGATTTTATTTAAGTGTGGGTGACTGGAACACATACAAGAGACCTATGCCTATGTTATGGCAATAGAGTAATGGATAGAAGGGAGGAATGAAAAAGGGAAATAATATATTGGAGATGATATACTTAATTCAAGCATTAAAAAATATATTTTATAATTTTATCTACTTATTTATCCATCATTGAACTATCCAAACTCGTATCCAACCATACAAAAGAGCTCTAACCATTCATGTAATAGATTTAGAATGTAGACACCTAAAAATGACTAAAGC
This sequence comes from Sequoia sempervirens, assembly GCA_007258455.2. Classification (NCBI taxonomy): domain Eukaryota; kingdom Viridiplantae; phylum Streptophyta; class Pinopsida; order Cupressales; family Cupressaceae; genus Sequoia; species Sequoia sempervirens. Next base: position 66,184,602 of record VDFB02252616.1, read on the forward strand.
ATTTTCATCTTATCATTTCATCATTATCTATATCATTTCTTCTATCTATAATTAATTGATTTTTAATTATTTAATTAAGCCAATATTCCCCCTTTATCTATAATAATTAAATCATTCTTAATCATTTAATTATATTAATCTTTTTTTTTAACAAAAGTGGAAAGCCACTATAATATATTATTATATATATAAATAGTTTATACATAAACCCAGTTTAGAGAGAATACTAGAAGGAAAGAACTAGGAAGAAAACCTTAGGTTATAGGTCGAATAGGTACAAAAGATTACAAAACTGTCCCACAAATTATTACAAATTTGTTCCAAAATAAGGACCCATAGCAAATTTTCCAAAAAACTAACTAACTACAATACCACCAACCTAGAATTTACCCCATTGAAATACCGGTTACACAATTAATTCAATATTGAGCCATAAATTTTATTGTTTATGCACAACAAACCCCTGCAAAATTGAATTAACTTTTCCAAAATTCATTTTCGACAAAATCAACATTGTTCATCTGGCATAAATTGTGGACTAGCATTATTCCTCCATATGCTCTACACAAACTGAATTCTCATCCTACGCTTCAGCATGTCCAAGAGGAGGAAAATCTTTAGCAAAGAAATCAAACCCAATAAATGGGGCATGTGCCTTCTTTGTCTGACTTGCATTATCAATTCAAGCCCTTGCAATGAAACCCTGGTTCACAACTTTTGAGCTCTCCACTAATGGTTTCCTGTGTTTTCCTCCTGAAGCTTCTGCACTTGGCTCATAATACATTTTTTCCTTTGTTCTAGCAAGAAAGAATTAAATGGAAAATGAGGCACATGATCACAAAGATGAGACACAACATAAAAAATTTCTTTAATGTCACTATCCATAGACACACAAATCCTCTTGCATATTTTCTTTAAAACTTGTAAAGCAAATGATCATTCCTAAACTAGAGGGCCAACTTGATGGGTTCAAAAATGTCTTCAAACCTTGATCGCAATTTAACATGCTCATGAGGGAACAAACCTCCAATGTACCCATCTCCATTAAACAAGTTATAATCTTGCACCACATTTAGTAAAGCATTTTTATCAAGGAACTAGGGATTCACAATTTTTTCTACAATTATCTCTAATTCCTTCAATGATTGAAGCAAATCCATGGTGTTAGATAAAAACATAGATAAAACCTGGGATGGAAATATTAACTGACGAGCTCTTGGATTGGTGACCTCCATGCCAAGCACCGACCTTATAGACTCCTCCACCCTCAAACAATCTACTTTAAATATTAGGGTAAGGTCCTCATGAGAGAGACTATCCTCAAACGAACATTCCCAAGCCTGAACAAGGCATTTGATCCTAAAATTCCATTGGTAGAATGCCATGTCACCACTATGTAACACAAAAAAGGCATAATAGGAAACACACTAGTAGATGACACTTCCAGAGGAAACTTGTAGCTGAATATAATGAAAATGAGAAATAAAATGCACTTTAAAACCTAAGGAAATCAATAATGATGATTCATATTTTTCAAAGGGCAGAATGACGACTCATACAAGTATGGGTGATTAATTGAATCAAATACTTTGCAATATGTCAACTTGTGTGAAATCACTTCAAACTATTGCTTGAGATAAATGCGAAGTACTTCAACACATCTGTAGGTACCTTGAAGCTCTACATCATGGGATACTCCATCATTTGCTGGAGAGGTGGAAATATTTAGCAATGTAGTATATGGCCTGTCCCATCACCAATTCATAAGCATTTCGCAACATCCACTAGAGAAAATGAGTTTACTTTGGAAGTACCAATGATGTCAACACAAACACCTCCAGGTGACAATTTTAATCACTACATTGCAAAGGAATTTTCTATGTAAAACGAAATCGTAGTTATTACATAGCAATGCTGATTTTGATATCAAACCAAATCATTTGAATTTCCCTTCCATATTTGAAAAGACATTTAATTTCCCATCCATTATTGACAATACAAAATATCAATACTGTTTGATGAATAACCTTCCATTATACTTGGGATATTGACCCTTTCTGTAGTTGTAGAACTTCCTAATTAACAATTTCTACTAGATGGGGAAAATCTGCAATTGGAGAGAGATCAACTAAAATATATATTTTCTACTTTGAGCTACCCAAGTTAGCTAGATAGCTTACTAGATTGTTTCCTTGTCTATAAGTATGTGTAATATTATAGTTCTAAAAATTATCAAGCAGTTCCCATACTCTTTGAAGAATGTATTGAAGACTCTAGTTTTGAATTTTCTTTTCTTTACAAGTGTTAACTATCAAAAGGGAGTCTCCTTCATATGAAGGTTCTCAATACCCATCTCCAAAGCCATTTCCACCCTATTAACAAAGCTCTAGATTCAACTAGATTCTTAGACCCTCTATGAAGATATTTTGAGCATAAATCTAAAACCTTACCCTGTGAGTCATGCAAGAAAATACCTACCCTTGATTCTCCTGAATTTCCTTTCAAAGCACCATCGAAGTTCAACTTCATAAAACCAACTTGGGGAGCCTTCCATTTTACATGTTTTCTTTTACACTTCTCAGATTTTGATTGCAATAGGCTTCCTAGGAAAGGTAGTTTTACATACTTCCAATTCTACAAGATATTGTTGTCCTAATTAGTAAAGGAGGATCTTATGTCTTTGACTTCTTGGGCACTTGCATTTACTACCTCAAAGACTGCTTTCTTAATTTTAACATTCACAACATCATTTGAAGAGGATACTTTCCTAAATATGTGAAAATTTCTTTCCCACCAAAGATTCCATATTACTAGAGCTAGTAATAATCTCCATATGCAAGCAAAGAATGAAGATTTGTAAAGAACTGGCCAGCTTTGGAACAAGTCCCATAGGGAATTTGGTAAGGTAGTGTAAAAATTAAGCTTATTAAGAATAAACTCCCAATTTTTTTGTGCAAACTTACATCGTATAAATCTAGGTGATCAACATCCTCAAATTCCTCATTGCACATAGGACACATGAAAGGATTAGCTATTTTTAATTTAGCTAACTGGTCATTGGTTAAGATACACTTCCTCAATGCCAACCATGCAAAACTCCCTGCCTTGGGTAAGAATTTACTATCCCAAAAAAATGAGGTCCTTTGGGTAAGAAGATGCCTTGAATTCTGATTTAAAGCCTTACAACCTTGTCTAACCATGTAATTTCCATCCCTTGAAGGAGCCCATATCAATTTATTTGACTTCAAAGAGAAATATACCATTCTAGCTTCCAGGACATTCTGTAGAACACAACACTATTGGGGAGACAAAGAGGGATATGATATTTTCTTCCAGGTTACCTTACCTAAATTAGGGTCAACTAAATGAACATAATTGAATAAGTATTCTTCCCAATAATCCTTAAGTATTTCCATTACTGGAAGAAGATCTGGATTATTCTACAATGGGGGATTGTCATTCCAAGAATCCATCCAAAATTTGACACTTTGGCCATTATTTACCTCCCATGAAATATATGAAACTACTAATTTCCTACAAGAAATTAGAAAATTCCAAATGGCTGACCCTTTTGGAGGATTAACAACCGTGAAGATTCTTGTGGGGCTTTATTCCACTTCGAGAGATTCAAAATACCCCCCCCTCCTTGAAATTTTTCTTGAGACATAGCTTCAAGGAATATTAGAGGCATCTTCTTTTGAACATCCATATTACCTTTCCAAATGAAGCTTTTGATCACTCTCTCAATTTCTTCAATAACAGACTATGGAGCTGATCTGTATAGGATCTAGCCTAGATTGCAGTTTAGATGCTTAAACTTTTACAATGCTTTAAAATGTTTATTTCAAGTTAATTAAAATGAAATTAACTTAAGGAAATAACATAAAGAACGTAATCAAGGTGATTATAACAGAATGAAAAGAAATGAGAGACAGAAAGAGAGAGAAGAAGAGAAGTGCAAACAACGCTTGATAACGGAGTTCGTCATAGAATGTGACTACGTCTCCGGGTCCACTCCAATAGAGAGACCGATCCGATTAACTCCAAAATCAATTACAATAGCACCACCATTCTTCAAGCAATTCGGCAGCGTAACGATGCTCTGATATGCAAGAATGATTTGGAAACTCTTCAACAAGACCCCTCTTCCGTCACCTCAGCATCAGGACTTCATCACCTGAAAAAAACTTATTTTCAACTCTCCCCTCAAGCCCCCTTCAAATACATAAAATTTCCTCAATTTGGCCTTTAACCAATTGATTTGAAAATATTCTCCAAATCTCCCAATTTAACATTTAGATTTTAATAATCTCCCTTATCTCTCCATAATATCTCAAATCTCCTCTATTTTACATAAAAATCATTGAAAATCCCCCCTTTAATCTAAATAATAACAAATTAAAGCCCTTTTACTTAGTTATTTCGGGCTTTTGCCGTTTGGGAGGTTACATTTTAATCTTTCAAAAGATTATTGTTCGCTTATATTTCAAATTTAGGAGTTTGTTTTTGTTTTTATAAGGCATTCGGGTTTGAACAGTTTACAAAATCAACAAATGCTATATACGTTTTAAACCCGTCCAGTGGCTCAGAGGTGACTATGGGGTTTTGGAGCCCAGCGGTCCCGGGTTCGACTCCCGGCCATCGGCTTTTACCAACCAAATTCGGAAAACTATCAACAAAATCCAACGGTCTCCATAAACAGTTACGCGCAAATCTCGCGGCCCAATGGTAGAAGCAAAGGCTTGTTCGCAGGAGGTGCATGGATCGAGCCCCACGCGGGCCGATCCAACAATTTTACTAACAAACACAACCAATTTAGAAAATACAAAACCGTCGATGGAGCAGATCTGGGCCATGTGGCGGAATACAGTTCGCAGAAAAGCTGACTAGGATGCTGACTGGCCGACGACGAGGCGCTGACTCAGACCTGACTGGATTCCACGTGTCAACTCTTCATTCGCTGCCGATGACACGTCACTGCCGACTAGACCGTTGACTCGGATGCCACATGGATGCTGACTACGTGTACGGTTGTATGGTAGGGACACTTGTCACGTTCTGATTTGCTGTCAAAGACATGTCATTGCTGACTGGTCCGCCACCTGCGCGATGACTCATCTGCCTGCACGCTGACGTACTGCCACGTCGACGTACGGATGACACGTGTCACCATCTGATTGGATCCGTACAATGACTCAGTGCCACGTGCCACGCCAAATTCGTCCATATGTATTCAGTACGGACTGACTGCTGACGTCAGCATCTGTACGGTCCACCTCAACAAGTCAACTGCAAACTTTGACCGCTGATAAGTTGAGCCTCCGATGTCGGATTTCTACGAAACGAACGTTGTCGAAATTGTCTCGACGAGCTCTTCGCGATGACGCTGGTTTCATTGATTTTTGACGATTCCATTTTTTCGCTTCCTGGATGCCCTTTGATTCCAGTTTGACCAAAGGTTTGACTGGCCATAACTCGTGCAAACAGACTCCTTTTCACTCCGTTCGAGTTGCGTTGGAACCAGGACACCGAGCTCTTTCTGATGGTGCAGATTCTGGAGAAAAATAAGACACTTCAATTTTCACTAAAAAATGTCCACCGGATCAGGCCTCCCCACTGAAGACCTTTTGGACCTCCAAAAGTGGCATTTACTCTGACATTAGGTGAGGAATTGACCTCCCCACTTGTCCTGTATCTTCTGTACATCTGAAAACCTGGCTCACAAGTACAATGAAGACTGCAACAATATTGTTGAACATAAACATAATGTTATCACTTTCATAAACATCTACATCAAATGTCGTAGCCACTAACCAACAAAAATTGACTAGCATCAAGCTGAACAACAATGCATAAATGAAAGAAAGTAAGTCAACAACATATCGATCCTTCACAATAGGAACATTATTACCCAAGGATCCATCAATGCTTTCAATAATCATTTTCTCATGCTGTACTGCAAGTGCATCCTGCAACATCTGACCCTGGTTAGCTACTCCAAGTTCAAGTGTAGAACCACCTGTACTGACAGACGTAAGATTTAACTCTTTACTTGCATTAATTACCCTCTTTAACTGCCCTGTGTTTGCAAAAGATTGATCAGTCTTAATCCTGTGAGAATGTACTATGTACTGAATGCCATCTTTAAATAAGTGATAATGATTTTGTTGCCTGTAGAAGATTGCTTTTCTGTCATAAAGATAAGGGCTACCAAGCACTATCCCAAAGATATCCAATGGAACTACATCAAACTGAACTTCATCCGCAAATTTACTAGTGATTGTGAACCTTAAGGTGCATTGTTTCATTACTTGCAACTTATCATTTTCACAAATCCAACCTAGTGGATAAGGTTTCTTATGTGGTGTAGTTCTTAATCCCAAGTTATTTACAACACTTTCTGAAATTAAATTCACCTGAGATCCACTATCTATGAGTGCATCAATTTTAGTGTTCTTAGTCATAACCCTTAAATGAAAAAGCTCATTCCTTTTTGCATCTTCAGAGAAATCATTAATTGTAGAAGAAGAAGCACAACTATGAACAGAAACACCAGAAATAGAGGCTTTACCTTTTAGACCCATCGCTGTTATCTTAGTCTCATCATCTGAATCTGAACCAAGATCCATAACAACATTCATGGATTTATCCTTACCCTTCTGTTTCTGATTACGTCTTTGAGCCCACTTAGGCTTCAATTCGGGATGTAACTTCCAGCAGTGATTTTCATCATGACCTTTCCTATCACAATGAGAACAAGAAAGCTTCTCATCCTTCTTGACTATAGCTGCCTTCTTTCCTTTCCCTATCTCTGCATTCTTAGAAGATTTCTTTACATCATTATCAATAAAAGATCCTTTACCCCTTGACTCTAAGTGTGTTTCCTGAACAGACACTTCATCCAAGTTACAAGGGTTTAATACCAAAATGGAATGCCTAAGGTAGGAATGCAAACCTCCTATGTACTTCAACAACGTGTCCTAGGTATACAAAGGAACATTCAAAGCAATAGCCCTTTTCCTGAATTCATGGGTGTAATCTTGGACAGTTTGACCTTTCCCTTGCCTAAACATTTGCCAGTCCATCATTAATCTGCATATGTCCTAAGGGATAAAATTGCTTCTTAAGAGCATTAATAAATTCTGCCCAAGTTAAACTGACTCTACCATGTTGTGAAACTTCTGCCTTAGACTTACTCTCCCACCAAGTTAAGGCTGTACCTCCTAAACGAAGAGTAGCTAATTGGATCCTATCAACATCATCTATTAGATTCTGGACTCTACAGTAGACCTCTATTTGTTGTATCCAGTCATCCAATTTTTCAGCATTAAGTTCTCCACAATATTTAGGCAAATCAAATTTTACATCCAGTTTTATTTTAGGCTTATATCCACTCTTGAAAGGATTAGAAGAAATAGAATGAGGAGAAGATGGAGAAGAAGGAGAAGGAGAAGAGGGAGGAGAAGAAGAAAAGGGGTGATTTGGTTGCTTGCCACCATCTCCATGTTGTTTCCCTTTCATGTCTTTGCGATCTTCTTGCTTTGACGAACCTTCTTCACGTTCCTTCCGTTCTTGTCTCTCCTGAAAAAGAATATCCACCTTTGCCTTCATCTCGAGGAATGCTCTTCGAAACTCCTGCTCACTGATTTCTTCAGGAACCTCCATTCCAGAAACTGACATCTTCGGAAATGTTCTACGCTTTCCGATCTCAGGATCAAAGTCTTCGAGCTTGCCTTTGCCCTTCTGAATCTTGGATCTCGTTAGCATTCAAAAAAAAATAACTGCAATAAAAGTCACCAAGAGCTCTGATACCAACTTGATCTGTATAGGATCTAGACTAGATTGCAGTTTAAATGCTTAAACTTTTACAATGCTTTACAATGTTTATTTCAAGTTAATTAAAATGAAATTAACTTAAGGAAATAACATAAAGAACGTAATCAAGGTGATTATAACAGAATGAAAAGAAATGAGAGACAGAAAGAGAGAGAAGAAGAGAAGTGCAAACAACGCTTGATAACGGAGTTCGTCACGAAAGTGACTACGTCTCCGGGTCCACTCCAATAGAGAGACCGATCCAATTAACTCCAAAATCGATTACAATAGCACCACCATTCTTCAAGCAATTCGGCAGCGTAACGATGCTCTGATATGCAAGAATGATTTGGAAACTCTTCAACAAGACCCCTCTTTCGTCACCTCAGCATCAGGACTTCATCACCTGAAAAAAACTTATTTTCAACTCTCCCCTCAAGCCCCCTTTAAATACATAAAATTTCCTCAATTTGGCCTTTAACCAATTGATTTGAAAATATTCTCCAAATCTCCCAATTTAACATTTAGATTTTAATAATCTCCCTTATCTCTCCATAATATCTCAAATCTCCTCTATTTTACATAAAAATCATTGAAAATCCCCCCTTTAATCTAAATAATAACAAATTAAAGCCCTTTTACTTAGTTATTTCGGGCTTTTTCCGTTTGGGAGGTTACATTTTAATCTTTCAAAAGATTATTGTTCGCTTATATTTCAAATTTAGGAGTTTGTTTTTGTTTTTATAAGGCATTCGGGTTTGAACAGTTTACAAAATCAACAAATGCTATATACGTTTTAAACCCGTCTAGTGGCTCAGCGGTGACTATGGGGTTTTGGAGCCCGGCGGTCCCGGGTTCGACTCCCGGCCGTCGGCTTTTACCAACCAAATTCGGAAAACTATCAACAAAATCCAACGGTCTCCATAAACAGTTACGCGCAAATCTCGCGGCCCAATGGTAGAAGCAAAGGCTTGTTCGCAGGAGGTGCATGGATCGAGCCCCACGCGGGCCGATCCAACAATTTTACTAACAAACACAACCAATTTAGAAAATACAAAACCGTCGATGGAGCAGATCTGGGCCACATGGCAGAATACAATTCGCAGAAAAGCTGACTAGGATGCTGACTGGCCGACGAAGAGGCGCTGACTCAGACCTGACTGGATTCCACGTGTCAACTCTTCATTCGCTGCCAATGACACGTCACTGCCGACTAGACCGCTGACTCGGATGCCACATGGATGCTGACTGTGTGTACGGTTGTACGGTAGGGACACTTGTCGCGTTCTGATTCGCTGTCAAAGACATGTCATTGCTGACTGGTCCGCCACCTGCGCGATGACTCATCTTCCTGCACGCTGACGTACTGCCACGTCGACGTACGGATGACACGTGTCACCATCTGATTGGATCCGTACAATGACTCAGGGCCACGTGCCACGCCCAAATTCTTCCATATGTATTCCGTACAGTACGGACTGACTGCTGACGTCAGCATCCGTACGGTCCACCTCAACAAGTCAACTGCAAACTTTGACCGCTGATAAGTTGAGCCTCCAATGTTGAATTTCGACGAAACGAACGTTGCCGGAATTGTCTCGACGAGCTCTTCGCGATGATGCTGGTTTCATTGATTTTTGACAACGCCATTTTTTCGCTTGCTGGATGCCCTCTGATTCCAGTTTGACCAAAGGTTTGACTGGCCATAACTCGTGCAAACGGACTCCTTTTCGCTCCGTTCGAGTTGCGTTGGAACTAGGACACCGAGCTCTTTCTGATGGTGCAGATTCTAGAGAAAAATAAGACACTTCAATTTTCACTGAAAAATGTCCACCGGATCAGGAGCCTTTAATACTAAAAGAAAATAGTTGGGAATTGAAGAGAGCATAACTTTAACTAATAAAATTCTATCAGCTAGAGACAACCATCTAGCCTTCCATATCGATATCCTTGATTTAAGCCTTTCAATTACTTTAACCTAGTACACTACTTTATTTGGGCCTGCAATGAATGGTATCCCTAGATATGAACACAACAAAGTTGCTTTTCGAAATCCCAAAATATTGACTATCTTCTTCTCATTGGTCTCACTTGTATTGAAGATGTTAATTTTGGACTTTGAGGCATTTATCCGCCGACCTGATGCTAAGGAATATTTATTTAAAACCTCTTTGATTTGATTTGCTTCTTCCAATGTTGCTTCCCCAAATAAGTTTGTATCATCCACAAAAAGAGAGTGAGTAACTACTAAATTTATGTTTTCAATATGTATCCCTTTCCATAATCCAAGAGTGTATTTTTTGATAATAAATTTTCTCAACGCCTCTGCCATGATGATAAACAAGAAAGGGGAGAGAGGATCCTATTTATTAAGAATTATTGAAAGTTTATCCCCTGAGAGGTATGCAATTATCCATCTACACCATCTCACAGAGAATCCAAATTTTAGCATTACTTTCCTCAAAAAGCTCCAATTAACATTATCATACACCTTCATCATATCTAATTTGATGATGATTGAATGAAATTTATTAACTATTATAGAGTGCAAGGTCTCATGAGCCACAATAGCCCCTTCATATGTTTCTCTTCCTGGAACAAAGCCCCCCTGTTCTTGGGAAATTATTCTAGGGATAATAGGTTGTAACCTCAAATATATTGCCTTGGAAAAGATCTTATAGATTGTGTTACACAAAGATATTGGTCTATATTCCATAAAGGATGAGGGATCACTAACATTGGGAATAATGAATATATTGGTTACATTAAATTTTTTAAGAAAAGTCCCAGTTCTTCTTGATTCGATTGCCCATAAAAGATCATAACACACAATTTCCCAACATTTTTGGAAAAAGAGTGTAGTAAAACCATTTGGCCCAGGAGCTTTATCTGGCAGAAAAGAAAAGATTACCTTTTTAAGTTCCTCTATTTTGAATGGTTTTAATAACTCTTCATTCTCATTTGCATATATAAATGTCAAAATTTATTCCAGTGATTCCTCCTCATCCTTTTCATTTTGCTCAATTATATCCTGTGGGGTAGATAAGAGATCAAAAAAAATCTGACACATTCTCTTCTTATGTCTTCCTCTTTGGAAATCCAATTACCCATGGGAATCTCCTTAACAACTTGAACAACCTTAGCAACTCTTTTTGTTTGGGTATATGCATGAAAATACTTAGTATTTGTATCACCCTCTCTTAACCGTGCAGTTCTCGTGATTTTTGTCTCCAGTAGGATTCCTCTCTTGCACACTGCTCCTCTCAATCCACTTGCAACTTCTTTTGTTTCTCATATAGTGATTCATCCAAACACCATTGGATAATTAGTGCATGAAAATCTTCCAATTATTTACGAATGAGCTATTTTTGTTGAAAGATGTTTTTAAAAGTCTCCTTGTTCCATTTCATGAGTTGTTTAATATACACCAGCTTTTTACACAATTGGAACATCATTGTTCCAAGCTCATAAGGGGTAGAAATCCAACATTGATGAATCATATCTAAAAAATTAGGATGTTTGAGCCTCATGCTTTCAAACTTAAATGATTATTTGAAAGAAGGGGAAGTTATATTTGATACACTAAGGGAAATTGCATAATGATCGGAATTAGGAAAAGGCAATATCTCAGATGTAAACTGGTAGAGCAAATTAAACCAATTTGAAGAGATAAGATATCTATCTAATCTTACAACAATCGGAAGGAAATCCTTTCTTTAGCTAGTCCAAGTGAACTTTCCCTTGACTAGCATAATGCCCCTCAAAGATTTTGTGTTGATGAAAGAGCTAAAATTGGCCATTACTTTGAGTGGAGGACTAATACCCCCAATCTTGTCTTGGAGTGATGTTATGGCATTAAAATCTCTTGCCAAAATAACTTTTTCATCTCCCAGATTCAAAATAGCTTGGGTGAGGTGATCCCAAAGATGCTTCTTTTCCACTGTGGACGATGGGCCATAAATGTTGAAAAGCCAAAATTTGATTTCAAATTTAGTCACTTCCAACAACTACTAGTTATTTTCATTTCTAAGCAATACCACATAAATTAGCTTTGGATTCCACAGTGCAACTAATCCCCCCGAGGCCCCTTTGAGTAGGGGAATGCTTCAAATTCCACATATGCCATTTTTGAATTGTCAATTTATATGTATCATCTAAGGTTTTAGTTTCCTGGAGAAGGATAATGTCAGCTCTACATCCATCAATTTGACACTTGATGTGAGCTCACTTATTAGGGGCATTAATGCCCCTGACATTCCATGAATGAATCTTCATTGGACCCAAGGAGACCAGCATGCTCTCCTTGGATGCTTATTTGTTGAAGATACCATGGATTCATGAAAAGTATCTTGTTGCCCTACTTCTATTTCCTCTTGCAATTTTGTGAACTTTGACTTGCAGCCTCTCTTACCTAGAGATTTCTTCAAGGGTGGTTGATAAGGAGTCTAAGATATGGAAAGAGATTGTGAATAATCAAATTCTAAGGAGTCTCTTATGTCTTCACCTACATCTTCCCTCAATTCTTGTGATTGTGATTCTCTCAATACATTTTCCTTCTGTGATAACAACAAATTTTGGGACATATCCAAAGGCTGTGAATCAATCATATCAGTATCACTTACAACTGCCCCCTAATTTTTTCGAGCCTTCTGTTTGAAACAAGTAATTTCCCCTTTACCAACATTACTATCCCAATCCCAAAAGGAACCTTCCTCCAAAACTTCATCTGCTATTTCTTCAACAATTTCTGAACCCACTAAAACCAAAATCTTTTTTGTATCTTTTTATCCCATCTATATTAATTAAATAATTTTTAATAATTTTATTAATTCATCATTTATAATTTTCCCTCCAACATTAATTAAAATGAAAATTAAATTATCTTTTTGAACCTCTATAATTAAATAATTTTGAAAAATTATTTAATTAGGTAACACTCCTCTTTTAAATAAATTAAAATAGTTTATTTAAATTACATATTTTTTCTAAAATAAATAAATTAATACTTATTTATTTCTCTAACTATCATTTTGAACTAAATAAATTTATTTATTTAATTCTTCTAACTTTCCCTCCATCAAATTCAAATTTTTCTCTTACCCTATCTTGAATTTTCCTATCCATTGATATTTCAAATTAATCTCCACAATTGATCAAGCATCAAGTGAAACATATAAATAAGAATCTTTTATACATTTATCAAAAAATACCCCTAGCACTCTCATGATAAAATCTTAGCCCTTTTACTATCAAACATTATCAAGCTAGCATTATCAAGTTATCATTATCAAGATATCATTATCAAGCAAGTATCTATCAAGAATCCATTATCAAGCATCAAGTCTTCATTATTTCATGTTGATATCAAGGTTATGCTAAAAAATTGAGAGCAATCTACATCAAGAATTCAAGTACTTATTAAAGAAATGATATAGAAATCTAAGTTCTTTGCTATGGTATTATTGTTTATCATTTGGTTTTATACCTAGATCTTAGGATTTATTGGATGATTGTTAAAGTGTGAATTTTGTACTTTCATTGTATTATTACTATTTATGATTCACATTTTCATCACAACACAATTTAGCACACCCGGTGGAACCCAAATCCCTATTAGATCTTTATTTTTGAAGGTTATATGATAACCCTATCTTGCTTGTTTTTAGCTCTTTTATGCAGAATTTTTTGTTTTAGTTAAATTTTGGAGGTTGACGAAAAAACTATAGGATTTGAAATATTTCATCATATCTTTCAAATGGCTGCAAATTTTTCTACATAATTTTTACTAAAGGTTGTGGATGATCTCAAGATGGTCCAATAAAAAATCAGGTTTAGATCATCAATATTTGGTGAGTTATTAGTATTCTAGGGTTTTTAATAAATTTCATTTTAGGTCACAAATTAGTGAATATTTTATAAATATTTATATTTTTGGAAATATGGGTGAGTGCAGGATCATGGGGATCCAAAAGTGGTGATATGAAAAAAGTGATTGATGACTTTTTTCATCCGAATTTGATGAAATGAAGAGTTTATTGAGAAAATTTTCAACTTTCCACCAATTAATAGATAATTATAATTGATTTTCTACATGCATTATGACTAAAGTTTTGATTGATAATTTGATTGAAAATGTCTATAATTCTCAAATGATTTCACATTTTTTGAATCCAAAAGATGTGGCACATTCTATACTTCCCATACTATAGGATAAAAAAAAAAAAATTGAATTTCATAATTTTTTTACCAAGTTATGGTGGTCATACAAACAAGTTTTGATATTTAAAAAAAAAATCTAATAAAAAAATAATAAATAATTATTTACTTGCAAAAAAATTACTAAAAAGATGCAAAACATCTGGTCTTGTGTCCTTTGCTTATATTGAAAGTTTCAAAAAAAAATGTGTACTTAGGTTGGTCAAACATACACCTATTTTTTATTTTTTCCTAAAAATTTTGTACTACTGCATTGAAATTTTAAATTTTGACCAAATAGATTTTCTTTTTTTCCAAAAATGACTACTATCATAGAAACTACTTTTGATTTTATATAAATTTTGTTCTTACATATTTTTCAAATTATGTTAATAACCTATTCAAATTTCCATGTGCAGTTGCCTAACTCTATTTTTTTGAATTTTTTTGCCACTTAAGAGCCTAGTTTAGACCCCCATGATCCTGCACTAACCCATATTGTAAAAATTAAATAGGGGTCTATTCTTTGTATTTTAATTTTTCAAGTCAAAATAGTAACCAAAAATCATATCTTTGGCAATTAGGGTTTCACCATAAATCTACTTATTGTGGCACAAAGTAAGGAATTATTTTGATATTTTGATATTTTTGGAAAGATCTCATAATCTTAGTAGGGGTTTATTCTTTACATTTTTAATTTTGGGACTAAAAATATTGTAAAATAATCAAATATAGTTTGACTAGGTGAAAATTAAAAAAAACTAAAAATTGCAACCTTGTGATGAGCATATCTTTTTCGAAACATCTATTTGTTGTATTATAAAATTATTTTATATTTCCTTAGACCATCTTGTTTTGCATGTTTTCACACATTTGATTGGGGCCTAAAATTTACCATTCACATTTTGATTTGGTATCTAAAATGAACCATTTTATTTTAATTTCCAAGATCTACTTATGTATGCTCTTCTCTTGCACTTTAGAGTGATCTTGAGGATCTAAAATAAGCAATATATCTTTTCTTTTCTAGGTTTGTCTATTGATCTTTGTGTGTAGAAATTGAAAATTCAAAGGGTTGCAAACTCTAGTTTGGCGCTCTTCACATTGAATCAAATTGTCTTCTTAAATTTAACATTGGACACTAGGTAACTTTGTTTTAATCAATAATGAAGCAATAATGAAAATAGTTCTCTACAAAAATTGTGTAGAAATAAAGAAATAATTCTTGATTATTCCTAGTCAAACAACATTACATTTCAGCTTGGAGATAACTACAAAGAAATGCATATTCATATATGCCACAAATAAAGATACAACAACACTATGATGTGATGACCTATATACATGGACCTTCACCTAATATAAAGAACCTTCACATCCCTATACAAAATATTTTTCCTGTTTTAAAACTTTCACAAATAGAAAAAAACTTTTGAAATGACACAAAAAATACATTATAAAGAATAGGGAACATCTCATATTCATTAACCACTTGATACCTAGCACAAGTTGAACCCTCAAATTTTGTAGTTCAATTTGGATTTTGGAATATGCTATAGCATCTTAATGATCACTTTTCCTCTCATTTGCATTCATTTGTAACTAAAGTCTATTCTTCTCTACTTTGATTGAAATTTCATGCAACTTTTTTACCTATATGTAAAACATCATTGACTACTACATTTTAACCTTTATGTGAAAAAATTTCACATATGGGTAAATACCCATCTTACTTGTAGTTTAAAAATGCCATTTACCATGTATTTTATCTATTAAAAGGTTCATTTCCTTCTCTATATACATTTGGCATTTTTTCAAATAATTGTTTGGAAACTATTTATTGCTACATTTATCTTGCAACCATTTTTTCCTCAATTAAACTTGTTGATGCAGTTCAACAATTGAAAAACCAAAGAGGTTTTTGAATTGTTGTAGCCTCCTTTCAAAAAAAATCAACACTTAAGCAATATTTACACAAAATATCCAACACAAGAATATTCATTTGCATTCAAAGATATATTGGAAGTCTACATGTTTGAAAAATCAACAATTAAATCCTCCATGAAAGCTCCATTGGCAACAACAATCATCTATAGGAAATATTAAGAAAAAATATGCAAAGTTTCTAGAAAGTTATGGAAATGGACCAAAATTCAACAACTTCATAAACTCATCACTTTCTACCTATAATTTCTCCCTTATTTGTATGAATTTTATAGAATAGTTTATGGGTTTTATGTGTCTCCTTCCTAAATTTCTAGAACATTTTGAATTTCTCCATTTCATTATGAAATTTGAAATTTATGTGTAGTTTAAAAAGACTAGGTCTCATAGTTATGACTTATACAATCTCCCTCTCCCCATAAACTGCCAATCAAACATAAAAAATGTTCATTACACCTTCTTGGGAATGGGTATCATGTACTCATCTCCTTTCATTGTTTTCCTAGGAAAAATTTAAATCTTTTCCCAAATTGACACTCAATAGCTCCTTCGTACACCTCCACTCCCAACCGCTAAGCACCATTGGAAAACATTTATTCCAATTCTTTAATTTATTCATGGGAGTTACAAAATAATAAAAAAATCATTCTCCCAACTTGGGTGTGAGACTTGGTTTCCCAAATTTAATTTGAATTTACATCAAACGCTTAAACATTGCATTTAAAAATCATGCCAAAAAAAAGTGTAGAAAAGGGGGGTGCATTAGAAATAGATGAAGGAATGAAGGAGAATTATTTCATGCCTATAAGACCAACACCACACCAAAATTGAGAAAATATAAAAAAAAGAAAAAAATTGGTTGTGCATGATTGCCCATGCACCCAGATGCTCCTGCATCAAACACCCTAGGTAAGAAAAAATACTTCATGCATTGGAGCTCATGAACATTCATGTGATTTTGGGTTTCCAAACCCATGTTTGCCCTTATATATATCTCCAATTCCATTTGTTCAAATAATCCTTGTTTTCTTTGCTTGATGACTTCCTGAATGCCACTTAATACATCGATTTATCAATACCCTTATCCTTCCTTCCAAGTAATTGTTGCACCCTTCATGTTGTGTCAAGGAAATCTGAAACACTCCCACTTTTTCCTTTCAAAAACCTCTCCTTTTGTTGATGAGCTAAACTCAGGCCTTTCCCCTTAAATTCTTGTCTTCTCCATATGAAATCAACATGTTGTTTGTGTCTCTTGGTGCCTGTTTGTGACTTCTCTTCCATAACATTAAATTTCTTAAAGTTATCAAGAAAAATTTCTTCCTTTAATCATTGTAAAATATCTCTAAGATATTTTAAATGATTCAAAATTTCATCTAAAATAATTTCAAACTTACCAAGTAGTCATTTTTATGCTTCATCCTCCACCATACCTTTGATATCCATGGGTATTTATGGCTCTTCTTCTACTATCCCAACTTATTTTGGATGAGAAACCAAGGCATAACACATCTCTTCCATTGGAATATTCTTTAGAAGTTGTTTTTCTAGTACTACGGATACTTTAGTATCACTATCCACTTCCTTATGTTTCTCCCTCGTGGGTTTGATAACATATCTCTTTTCATCTTTGGTTATTGTATAAGTGTTGACTTCAACATCATATATGTCCTTCCTATCATATTTCCATGGCCTATCTAGAAGAATATGAAAAGTATCCATACGCAACACATTACAAATAATCTCATCTCTATAATTACCAATCTGAAAAAAATTACTAGACATTGTTCATTCACCAAAATTTGATGGCCCTTTTACAACCACGTAACCCTATAGGGGTTTGGAGAATTTTTTTTCTCCAAACTTAGCTTCTCTACCATTTCTTGGGATACCAAATTTTCTATGCTACCATTGTCCACAATCACAATGAAACACTTTCCCCTTGCTTTGCAAATGGTTTTGAACAAACTCCTCCTTTGTACGAGTTCTTGTAGCTCCTTTTCTAGCTTTAAGAGCACTCTCCTCAGCATAAGAGCCTCTCCATCCTCTAGGTATGCTATCTCATTCTCTTCTTCAACCTTTGTGGTAAATGTTCTCCCAGTCTTACTCTTCCCATCCTCTTGTTGCACTTGATGGCATTCAAATACCCTGTGTAATATCCCCTACCCTTGTAAACAATATTTTCCAATTTCCCTTTCTAGTTTGACAACGTTATTTGTTAAACTAATTCAATGGTCTAATTTGAAATGATTATTATTTTATATATTTGCAAATATAAACTTAGAATAGTATAGAAATTTGAATACCTCAAACTACAAAACCCTTCAATATGAAAAATTACCATAAACCACTAGATATTTAGATAACCACTTATTAAAATATCAAAATATCGATTGCACCTAATTTATCACATAAAATTGGAAATTTGTCTTCAAAGAAGACTCGTGAAATTTCCCCAAAATTCACTCTCCTTGACAAATCAATTCGTGAAGCTCTAAACTGAAATTAATTAAGCTCAATAGGAATCTTGAAGTAGACCCACCAAAGGAATAGGGTTTTTGTCCAACCCTCAAAACCTTTCCAAGGGTTTACATCCTCAAAAAACAAGTTGAACCTATAGTTCAAGCCTTTGCAATAATTCAATGAAATATCAACTCAACAATGGATGCCCAAATGGTTTCCTTATTCCTCCTTTTAAAGGCTTAGTTGAAACTTCTAGAAGAATCCAAATGTAACTAACTCCAACTTCTAGAAGAGAAATTTATTTAATCAAGTGATATGACAATATTTAGTAAAAGTGACTCATAATATTTTATAATTTCTACTTTATTTTGAATTAAATTAATCAATTAAAGTCATACTTTTGAAATAATATTAATTTAGGACACTTTAATCAATTAATTTAATTAAGTCACTTTACCAAAAATTTAGGGACATTATAGTCCTCCCTTCCCAGAGATTGCTTTCCGTCAAGCAATTTTCACTTGCATGTCAAAGTTGAATACCAAGATCTCATATCAATCTCTAGAATACTACTTCACCCATCCACTACACTACTCTAATATAACTATCATTATGCAACAACTTGGGAAAGGTTCCATTAATCATGTGAATTCCTGGATCCCAAATCTGAAAATCATCCTCATATAAATTGTGCATAGGAATCTCCTCCACTTGCCATTTCTTGAATTTAATCATCCAAGAACATAAAATACCTTTAGGTGCAACAATGAGAGGTCTCTCATTTGAAAACTTGGTTGAAAAGCTCTAAATAGAATTAATAGCCTCATTATACAAACTCCAAGTTCTTGTGTCATAGTTTAGATTCACCTCCTAAGTATGCCCAACAATTGCAAGTGTCTCCATGGAATGTATCACAAATATCTGAAATAGAGTAGATACATAATCTACCGAAGATTTATCAACATGGTGAGACCCATCATGAGAAAACTCTTCAATTTATCCATGAATTATCAAAGACCAAACCAAATCTACATCACCCATATCTTCATCTACATATGGAGGAATAATACTACCGGATGATCCATAGAGTGTATGCTCCATAATGCCATCCATATCTTTGATGTGATCCTTCAAATGACTCTTCAAAAGAGGAGCCTTATGAACCTCGTGATGCAAATTAGATACCCAAACAAAATTTTAATACATCTTCTCTTGTTCACACACATCTACATATTCTTCTTTCTTCCTATACTCAAGAGGCTCATCCTTTGTATAATCCATCTGCATTTCTTCTTACCTTGAAATAATTAGTGATCTAAGATAGGCTTCACTTCAATATATTGATTGATCTATATGATTGAAGTGTTCCTTGATTCCTTCTAGATGTTGTTTTGCTTGGATAGCTAATAAATTTTCCTTACTATCTTTTTGTAACCATCCATCATGATGGCACCTTCAAATTTTACAAATTTGAAATGCCCATAATGAAATTTTTTCTCTAAACACTCAGAAATGCACCTAAAAAATCTTCCCTAGTGACCTATTTTGGAGGGTCATAATTCGGATCTAGTTGAATTTCATGTCAAAACCCTTCGTGAGTGTATTCATTTGACACATGTGAACATGTGTGTCTGATTTCAGATTCTCATGATGAGTTTTGACAGGGTATTGAAATGAAAAGATGGAGGGTTTTGGGACTATTTTGTTGTTTGCAAACTCTCAGTCCTATGAAGTGGCCTCTTGTTCATGTTGATATTTCATAGCTGGATGATTTTCAAGACAAATGGATTGGTTCCCCTCATTCCCCTCACATTCATATTATCCCTGGTTCGGTTTCAAAGCCTTGGGATCAAGTTTGATATTTTTACCAAGTCAAAAGAAAATGTAGTTTGTGTTGCAAGTATGAGCAAGTTTGTTGGTGTTGTCATTAATGTTTTCATTGATGTCAACACAGTTTAGTTTGTTGCAGATTGTGCATGTATAGTTGAGATGTAGTGAGTACATGGATCTGTCCTTATGATGTTGCAGATGTGCTGAAATGATGGGTTTCCAAGTGCTTTTGAGAAAATTAATGAAGAGAGAAGTCAGTGTTATGTAAGTGTTTAGAATTATGCTGTGGTATGTGCTCCACACTTCTCCAATGTTGATCCTATGATTTTATAGATATGAAGAGTTTTTTTTTATAGTTTGATGGTGATATGTACTAATTTGTAGCTTCTAGTTTAATGTAATGTGAAAATTGTGTTCACCGGTGTGTGAACTATTCTAGCAAAGTTGATCTTCTGTGGACTGGGAGAAATGTTTTTCCTCCACAATCCTTCATTGTTCTATTTCATATCTTGTGGATCTAGAATGTGTCTTATGATGGAATTCTTTGGGTTCTAGAAAAGATGCTTGTGGTTTGAAGATCCAAAAATTGAGTTTCAAAGTTGTATATGTTTGCACAGTTTGGATGGACTGATGGAAGGAGTTTGTTGTTTGAAGGTTGCTACACTTGTTGTAGATGTATCTAAAGGAACCCGAGATGTGTTCTCATGCATAATGAAGCATGTTGCATCATATATGTGCCATCTTCTTGTTGGAAAGCATGTACATCAATATTCATTTGTATTTTCATTAGGTTTGGCCAACATGGTGTTTACACTTCATGTGAAGAATTAAATTTAATTAAGTGTGTGGTTGATTTGAGACATTATATTTTGGGTCTTGGTTAAGTGTTTAATTGGTCCACTCTCATTCCTTTCCATCACAGGAATGTTGAGTTTCCAACCTAATTTGAATTTATAAAATGAAGCTTTTGTGGCTAACCTTGCAAAAATTTTATAAGGTTGAAGATGGTATAAATTCAAGTCAAACTTCAAAGAATTTGATGATGCAAAGTAACGAAGTAAGCCACAAATAAAATAGCAGAAGTGTGTGAAAGTGAGTTGAGGAAGCAGTACTTCATTGTGTTAGATTCCTAAAAGCAGTGAGCTGAAGGTTTATGCAATCTTCTGATCAAGGTTGTGGATGTGTGTAAATTGTTGTGGCAGATATTTTGTTTTCTTTTGTATTAGTAGGCAGTGAGCCTCCCTATTGGACAGTGATTTCTTTCTATAGGTAGTAATCCTTTATATTTGGTTTTGCTATATCTTTATATTGTGAGCTAATCCTCACCATGGTTTTTCCCTCATTGGGTTTTCCACATAAAATCTAGTGTTCTCTATATTTATTTTGCTTTTTGTTATCTACATTTCATGTTCATACTTAATAATAGAACAATGTCGTTGTGAAGTTAATAAGTGTTGAAGTTTTGAGTTTAATTTGGTGACAAATGATTCACCCTCCTTCTTAGTCATCCTATTCCTTTTAACAATTGGTATCAAATCTTTGGTTCCTTGGTGTAGAGCTTAACCACTTAAGGAAGATCTGATGGCACATAATTTGGTGATCCCTATGCTCGATGGATCTGATTACAGTGACTGTAAAGTGCATATGAGAGGATATATTATTTCTCTTGGTTACAAGACTTGGAAGGCTATTGAGACGAAGTATGTTGCTTCGACAAGTGGTCTTACTACTACATATGAGGTTTCTACTTATGAGGAGAATGAGAAGGAAAGGTATGTTATTTTTAGTGCTCTATCTAAAACTGAGTAAACTAAGGTTCCTTCTTTGGACACTGCTTATGAAGTTTGGAAGAAGTTGGAAGATCTTTATGAAGGAAATGATAGAGTGAAATTGACAAAGAAGCTGACAACAAAGCGTAGATATGAGAATTTGAAAATGGAAGAAGGTGAAGATTTTGCAAGCTATTTCTAGAGGGTTGAACTTGAGACATCATTTAAAGCAACAAAGACTAAGGATGATCTAGATAGTGATGGTTCTAATGAGTTGGAAGTTAATTTTACCATAAATTTGAAGAAAGTTACTAGTAAGTCTAAAGGTATGTTTCCCTTTAAATGTTTTAGTTGTGGTAATACTGGTCATTATGCTTCAAGATGTCCTAATACAACTATACATAAGAAGAACAAGGATCACAAAGATAAGGATGGAAAGGATAAGAAATATAAGAAGTTGTATTATGTTAAAGAAGAAGCCATAATCTCTGATGAATCTGATTATGAGGGTGATTATAGTGAGTGCTTGTTTTTAGCTTTGGAGAATAAATATGTATCTGTTAACCCTAGAAAATGTGCAAGAAAGAATGTTCTAGAGAACAAAAAGAATGAGATGGAAGGTACTTTGGTCATCGCATTTCATGCTAGATAGGATGAAGACTACTAGATTATTGGAAGTGGATGCTCTAATCACATGACCAAAGATAAAATTAAGTTCACTAAACTTGAAAAGCATGATGGTGGTTTGGTCATGTTTGGTGATGATTCAGGAGAAAATATTGTTGGAAAAGGTTCAATTAGTTTTGACGGAAGTCACAACACTGATAATGTATATTATGTAAAGGGTTTGAGGCATAACCTTTTGAGTGTTGGAGAAATGTGTAGTAATGGTTTTAAACTTGTGTTTCAAAATAATTCCTGCAAAATTAGAAAAGGATATGGAGATATGGTTGTTGTTGGAAGGAGAACTCATGGAAACATCTATCAGCTTAAGGGTGTTGATGGTCAGTGCCTAGTATCTCAATGCAATGAAAGTTGGTTGTGGCGTCAGAGAATGGGACATGTAAAATTTGATAATCTAGTAAGGATTAGTTCAAGAGATGTTGTCTGAGGTCTACCTAGAATAACAAAGCCTACTAATACTATTTGCAAAAGTTGTCAATTAGGGAAATAGAGAAGATGTGGTTTTAAGGGAAAAGAGCAATCTACTACTGGAATGCTAGAATTAATTCATACTGACCTCTATGGTTTGATTAGAACATGAATCTTAAATGGTGATAGGTATTTCATGCTCCTTATTGATGATTATTCTCGAATGACATGGGTTTCTTTTCTTAGAGAAAAGACTCAAGCTCTAGATCAGTTTAAGGTGTTCAAGGAAAGAGTGGAAAATGAAGTGAACCTAAGAATCAAATGTTTGAGATCTGATAGAGGTGGAGAATTCACTTCTAGTGAATTTAATACATTTTGTGAAGATCATGGCATAAAAAGATAGTTTTCTGCTCTAAGAACCCCTCAGTAGAATGAGGTATTTTAGAGGAAAAATCAGACGGTATAGGAAGTTGCAAGAACCATGATGAAAGAATCAAATGTACTAGATGTGTACTGGAGAGAGGCAATACACATTGTTTTTTATGTTCTTAATAGAGTTCAAATTAGAGGCAACAACACAAAGACTCCTTTTGAGTTATGGACTGGTAAGACTCCTACTGAAGTACTTTAAGATATTTTGAAGCAGATGTTACATTAAAAGAGATGATTAAAATCTTGGAAAGTTTGATGCTAGATGTGGTGAAGGGATTTTTCTTGGGTACTCTATTACTAGCAAAGCATACAAATGCTTCAATAAAATATTGAGGAAGATTTTTGAGAGTGCTAATGTGAAAGTTGACGAGGACATACAAAAACCTATTGAGATAAGTGAAGTTGAACCTGATGATCCTATCTGTGGACTTGTACCTAAAGAGAATAAGGAGAAGGAAGAAGAAAAAGAACAGATTGAAGAAGAAGAAGAAATCTCAGAACCTACTATTAAGACTCCTAAGTATGTGCAGAAGAATCATCTTGAGGAATAGATAATTGGAGATAGGAGTGAAGGTGTAAAGACAAGAAGTAAAGTAGAAGCTAAGGTAAATCTGTGTTTACTCTCTAAAATAGAACCTAAATCTGTGTGTGAAGCATGTGAAGATGAGAGTTGGGTTAGAGCTATGAAAGAAGATTTGCAACAAATAGAAAATAATTAGACATGGGAATTAGTTCCTAGACCTGTGAATAAGAATGTAATTGGTTCAAAATGGGTGTTCCAAAATAAGTTGAATGAAAATGGTGAATTTCTAAGAAACAAAGCAAGACTAGTATGCAAGGGATACTCACAAGTGGAATGAATAGATTTTCAAGAAATATTTTCCCTTGTGGCTAGAATGGAAGCTATTAGGATGTTTTTGGCATTTTCAACCCACAAGGACTTCAAAGTATATCAGATGGATGTCAAGTCAACTTTTTTGAATGGTGAATTGGAGGAAGAAGTGTACATGGAACAACTTGAAGGATTTGAATTATTTGACAAATTGGATATGGTATATAGGTTGAAGAAGGCATTGTATGGACTGAAGCAAGCTCCTAGAGCTTGGTATGCAAGATTGGATAGATACTTGACACAAAAAGGATTTTACAAAGGCTCTGTTGACAATAATATTTACTTCAAAGTGCAAGGTAACAAAATGTTGATAGTGGTAGTTTATGTTGATGATATCATCTTTGGTGGAAATGAAGTCATGTGTAAAATATTTCTAGAAGAAAATTGAAAATAATTTGAAATGTCCATGATTGGTGAGTTGAATTTCTTTCTTGGTCTTCAAGTAAATAAAACTGATAAAGGGATATTCATTTCACAATCAAAATATGTGAAGGAGTTGTTGAAGAAGTTTGGAATGGATGACTCCAATCCAATTAGTACTCCTATGGTAATCAAATGTAAGTTGAGTAAAGATGATGAATCTGCTAAAGCTTATCGGAGCAAATACAAATCTATGATTGGTGGGTTGTTGTATCTTAATGCTGCCAGACCAAATATTATGCATGTTGTATGTTTAGTTTCCAAATTTCAAATCCTAAAGAGGCACATGTGACAGCTATAAAGAGGATATTCAGATATCTTAAAGGTACATCAGATTATGGCTTATGGTATCCTAAGGGTGCTGATTTCACCTTGAGTTCTTATACCAATGCAGATTAGGTTGGTTGTGTGGATGACCAAAAGAGTAACAGTGGAGGTGCTTTCTTTCTTAGCGGAAGATTGGTTTCTTGCCTGAGTAAGAAATAGGACTCCATTTATTTATCCACTACAAAGGGGGAATATATTGCTGCAACATCCTACTACACATAGGTTTTGTGGATGAAGCAAACTCTGAAAGACATTGGAGTGATATGTGATGAGCCTATTACTATTTTCTATGACAACACAAGTGCTATAAATATTTCAAAGAATCTGATGATGCATTCAAGAATAAAACACATATCTATTAGATATCATTTCTTGAGAGATAAGGTGTTGGAGAATGAAGTTAGGTTGGAGTATGTGTCAACAAAGGAACAAATTGCAGATATATTTACTAAGGCTCTTCCGAAAGATACTTTTGATTATCTTAGGGAGAGGTTGGGGGTCATTGGCCCTTTGAACTAGGCGCACATGAAGGTGCATCAGTCCAGTGAATTCACATAGTCTTCATTTATCTTGACTAATGAATGGGTCTACTTTGTAGGGGGAGTAGAAAAGTATTTCATTGTTGCAGTATGGGTGTACTTCTAATGGGGAGTGATCAAAGCCTTTGATCTTTGCCATTGATGTCAAAGGGGGAGAGAAAGTCATGTGAAAAATAGTAAGAAAAGGAAGAAAAGGTGTTCTAGAATATTGTGCAGGTTGTTGTCTTTGATGGTTTTTCACATCATGTGTCGGCACCAATTACAAAGGGGAAGATTGTTGCAAGTATGAGCAAGTTTGGTGGTATTGTCATTAATGTTGTCATTGATGTCAACATAGTTCAATATGTTGCAGATTGTTCATGTATAGTTGAGATGTTGTTGAGATGTTTTGAGTACATGGAGCTATCCTTATGATGTTGTAGGCGTACTGAAATGATGGGTTTCAAAGTGCTTTTGAGAAAATCAATAAAGAGAAAAGCCAATGTTATGTAAGTATTTAGAATTGTTCTTTGGTATGTCCTTCACATTTCTCCTATGTTGATCCTATGCTTGTGCAGATTTGAAGAGTTATTGTTGATAGTTTGATGGTGATATATACTGATTTGTAGCTTCTGGTTTAATGGAATGAGAAAATTGTGTTCACTAGTGTGTGGCCTATTTTGGTAGAGTTGATCTTCTATGGACTGGGAGAAATGTTTTTGCTCCACAATACTTCATTTTTCTGTTTTAGATCTTGTGGATTTAGAATGTGTCTTATAATGGTGTTCTCAGGGTTCTGGCAAAGATTATTTTGGTGTGGTAATCTGGAAGTTGAGTTTCAAAGTTGTTGTATGTGTTTGCATAGTCCAGATGGACTGATGGAAGGAGTTCATTGTTTGAAGTTTGCTACACTTCCTATGGATGTATTTGAAGGAACCTAAGATGTGTTATCATGCATAATGAAGTGTGTTGCATCATCTACATGTCATCTTCTTATTCGAAAGAATGTACATCAATGTTCGTTTGTGTTTTCATTAGGTTTGGTTGATCTGGTGTTTACACTTCATATGAAGAATTAAATTTAATTAAGGAAGCATGTGGTTGATCCGAAACATTATTTTTTGGGTCCTAGTTAAGTGTTTAATTGGTCCACTCTCATTCCTTTCAACCACGGGAATGTTGAGTTTCCAACCTAATTTGAATTTATGAAATGAAGCTTTTGTGGTCGACCTTGGAGAAAGTTTCTAAGGTTGAAGATGGTATAAATGCAAGTCAAATTGTGAAGAATTGGATGATGCAAAGTAATGAAGTAAGCCACAAACAAAAAAGCAGAAGTGTGTGAAAGTGAGTTGAGGCAGCAGTACTTCATTGTGTTAGATTCCTAAAAGTAGTGAGTTGAAGGTTCCTACAATCTTCTAATCAAGGTTGTGTATGTGTGTAAATTGTTGTGGTGGATCTTTTGTTTTCTTTTGTATCAGTAGGAAAAGAGCCTCCTTGTTGGATAGTGAGTCCTTTCTATAGGTAGTGAGCCTTTGTATCAATCTAGTGAGTCCTCTTTTGGGCAATGAGCCTTTGTATTTAGTTTTTCTATCTCTTTATATTGTGAGCTAATCCTCACCATGGTTTTTCCCTCATTGGGTTTTCCACTTAAAATTCGATGTTCTCTATGTCGATTTTTCTTTCTGTTATCTAGATTTCATGTTCATACTTAATAACAGAATAGTGTCATTGTGAAGTTAATAAGTGTTGAATTTTTTAGTTTAATTTGGTGACAAATGATTCACCCTCTACCCTCTTAATTTTCCTATTCCTTTTAACAGTTTGTTTTGTTTTTACATTTGCATTCCCAAAATGTTTCAAGGAGTTCAACTTTGACCCCTAATATCTTGTGAAGAATGTGGATTGAAGGAAATCCCTCTTGCACACATACTCAGTAGACCTAAATGATCCAATCTTTCCAGTGGTAGCTTCCCAAGAGGTGATTTGATATTTTTTCAAGGAGGTGATTGGTAAGCCTTAATTGGTTTTGGACAGGTGCAGTTGCAGAAAAGTTTGAGTGAGCCACTTTGGCATTGAATATCACACCTCAAGATTTGTTTTGCCAAGTCATTTGTTGCACTGAATTCTTGAGTCAAATTTCTCAATGACTGAATTTTCATGGCTCCAAGAGGTTGTTTGACTAGTTTTATAGGGAAATTCCAGAGGCCACTTGACCTATTTTGATCATTGTGCAAATATGCTAGAAAGCAAATTTTAATGACAACCTAATTCATTTTTTCACCTCAGATGTATTTAGAGGCAGCTTCAAATCAATTTAGGATAACAAATTGTTTCAAAATGATTTTTTTTTTAGTTGGCCCAGAAGAGGACTCAACATGTGCATGCAAATGAAGAAGCATTGCAATGGAAGCCAAATGATGATGCTAGAATTATTGATGAAGTTGATATGGAATACATTTCAAATGGACAAAAACTCATCAAATATTTTGTTTCTTCTTGGCAACATGAAAATAGAGAATAGATGACTAGATTCTTATACAAGTTGATTTAGAGTTGGTACTTTTTCCAAGTAAAGTCTTATAACATCAAGATCAAAATTTAAATATTGAGAGTCAAATTTCAGCAAATAAGCAATATATTGGCTATTGGCTATTGCATTCAATCAGGGACAATCTACATTTATAATAAGAAAATAGAACAACAATGTCTTTTTCATGGGTATCAAAAGTGAGTTACTGACATTACATTTTGTGTTGATCAAGTTAGCCTTTTAGCAAGTACAAGCTCAGATGGCTATGTTTTCATTAGGAGCATTGAAGAATCAACTAGCTAAAGAATTTGAAATAAAATGGAATAAATTGTTTTATATTGTAAGGAGCCTTGAGTCTCAAGGCTTGTTGGTATGATTGTCAACTATGGTATGTACAAAGGGAGGTGGTTCTAAAGCTGAAAATGGGTTCAAAGCAACTATATTGTTAATATCAACTTAATTCATTTATCTCATTATGAAAGCATCTAAATTTAAGCTCTCAACAAGAGTTTGAGGTTAGAAAGTCTAGTGCTTCAGAATTTATTGAAGATAGAAATATGCTTTATGGAACAAGAGGTATTGAGCAAGGGGGTAAAGAAAACCTCCTCATTAAGGATGATGTGCTAATAGTGAAATCTATATGTGATAAACTAGAGGAATCAGATGACAGGATTTGAAAGTTAGTCTTGGATACCTCATGAATATAGGGAATTGAGCATGGCACAGAATATCAACAAAGGTTGATGGCAACTGGATTTGTGAAATTTTTCCAAGATCTTATTGATAAGAAGGTGGTGCAATGCATTCATATCTTGAAGATTTTTTATGTTAAAATATTTTCATCCAAAACTTCCCAATAGTGGGAATGATGACTATGAGCTAGATTTTATGAGGAAGAAAAACATGGCCAAGTTACTGAACAACTTGTGGAAATTCCCATTGATCATAAAATTTATGATATGGTTGAAAGTGGAAGAATCCTAGGAACATGGTTGCACATCTTGGGAGGCCTATTTTACATTGCAAATAATTTTTTACATAGGTACAAAAGTCTGATGTTGGAGACATCTTTGACATGATGCCTAGTGCGAGTAAATCCAGTGAATTATGCTCTGCACAAGGGGAGATCACGGTTGAAGTGAAGGCCAAATAAAAAATTGATGGAGAATCCAATGCATGAAGCAATGCCTCTTGAGATGGCAAGCAGATTTGCATTGTAGAATATTGGCAGAGACTAGGCATTGTTTGCAAGGCAGGGGAAGCCATTTGTGCAAGCCAAGGAATTCAATCGATGTTGCAAAGGAAGTTTTTATGGAGTGAAAACATATTCTAATTTCTTGAGGAATTTTATTTCAGCGCTAGTGCGCTAATGTTATCCATCTCAAGTTCATTATGAGGCCGAACGATAGAGAATTCATGATACATTGTATGCTCAGCCAAATGTTGTTGGGTGATATTTCATTCACATGGCCTCAATGAAAAGGAGATAGTATGGAGTGTTGACTATTGTACATGCTTGCTCAATCATCACCATGATCATAGAAAATGCAACAAATCAAAGCTAGGGAAAAGTTTGATTGAACAGTTCTAGTGTAGGAGGCAACGTGGGTGAATATCCACCCCATCTCACCAACACTGCCATATTAAAATAATAGTTTCCAAATTCCAGCAAGGAGTGTGAGCTATTGCCATGTGGCTTGTAGTGGTCCCAAAAGGAAGTGAACAAAACACATTAAAATATAAATTGTGAAGGGTTTTTAAGTGGTCAATAAATTTTAAAAGGACTTCACCATTTTCTATAGTAAAATCTTTTAAATGTGCCTGATAAAATTTGGGGCTTTTATTTTTAATAAGCAATGGTGAAAATGTAATGTAAGATGAAAAGTAATAAGAGCACGAGGGGAAAAGATTAAAGTGGTCCAATAGATTTTTATGGAAAATCTTTTGTGTTGGGAATTAAAAAGTGAAATACCGGTAAATATTTTTAATAGCCTCAACATAAAATGCGCAAAAGCCTTCATGTTCAAAGGTAAAGCATTAAAATATAAAATGCAAGGTGGGGTTCTCGCTGAAATTGTTAAAATTTTTCACATAAAACAATATTCTTTGTTGCAAGTGAAGTAAAATAAGAGATGCACGGGTAAGGAGCTTTCACCAATAAAATATTTTTTGTTGTTGGGTGAAGGTAAAGGATAAATGCATAGGAAAATGTTTTCTTCAGTTGTGGAAAGATAAAAAGAGGAAAACTGGGGCTTTCATGGGAAAAAAAGAAACAGATTCAGTTGCAGGTAAAACATAGGTGGGAGACAAGGCAAAGTGCAAAGTGGGTTTTTAATGGTGGAGATATAGTTTTATGATCAAAGGGAAGCAATGCTACCAGGTGTCTTCCATAGATTGATTTTAGGGCTGCTTCTTCTTCTTCGTATTCTTATTCTTTCTCATTTTCTTGGGGGTTCCAATTTTTGAAAGTTCCACAAGGTAGGCAAAAGCTCGAAATAAATTGTAAAGTTAGGGTGAAATATAACTGTTGGTCATTAGTCTGAGAGATTTTCTATGTTTTTAATCATACTTCATGAATATATTTTATCCAATGACAATCTCCATGATTGAGATGTAATACTTTTAAAATTCAATAATCAAGGGTTATATGAGTTTTTCATGCACATTTGTTGCATTTGAGTTGCATTTTTTATTTCCTTTTGTTCAAAGAATGGAGTAATTGTTTCAATGAATGTAATGGGAGTATTGTGTTTCCAGATGGATTTCTAAGATTGGTCATTTGATAAAGCTTCAGTGGTCTTGTTATCATAATGTGATAACATTTTCAAAGATCTTCAAAACATGTTTAACATTACAGGATGAGATCCTAGTTATATGACTCCATAGCCCTTCTCTTGACTAGTCAATCCTTGTGCCTCTTCTGTTTTCAGTTTGTTCCCAAATCTGAAAATCTAAATAAACCATTCAATTCTATTTTTCCTATTTTATTCATTGCTTGTATCTACCATGTTCTCCATGCTAGTTAATGAAAGTTTCCCAATATCTTAGCCAATGTTGAATGATATTTCATGTTTCTTGGCATATTCTTGTGAGAGCGTTATCAATTGAGTGTGTGTGTGTGTGAATTTTTAGGTGTTGCTAAAAGGGTCACCCCCTAGGTCCTACAGAGCCTAAAGTGTAGGGGAAATGTGTTCCAATCTCATTTCCTTTTTTTTGGCCAAATCGACACTAGATCTGAGCATGAAATGTGGCTTATTTCTAAAATTTAGTTGATTTTTTGATTTGGGAACCAAGACATCACATATATTTTGTGTCTTCTTAACATCCTCCATGGTAGTATGTATGAAATAAAAAACTTGGTGGCTTGATTCCATAATGCATTTCACATGTTTAACACACCAAACTTGAGTGCTAACATTGGAAGACTCTATAACATTATCATATTCATGTGTAAGGGTTGCCAACTCATGATTCTGCAAAGATAAGGGACTACTATTCCAAATCAGAAAATTAGGACTTGCTTCACGCCTTTATATAGTTTACTCCACTTGTAGAAGATGCAAGTAATTCTCCTTTTGTTGGATCTTCAGTCTCCAACTCATCACTCTACTAAAATGAAATTTTTTTGCTTTCCTCACTATTTATCTCTACTTCTTGACCAATGTAGCATTGTTGTTCAACCCTTTCTAGAACATATGTAAGCTGAAAATCACCTTGTAGCAATTCATCTTTCATCTCTTCCTTCTTTTCTTCTTTCCTTCTCACAACTTCTCATAATTTCTTCTTCTTCTTTTGGTCCACCTTAAAATTAATTGAAGGTGAGAACATCTCAAATTTTCTTAGAAAGAGAGTGATATTCATTAAACTTGGTGCAAATATAACCATTAAACATAGTTGCATCCATAGTTCCAATGTAGAAGACAAATCAACCAACTGTTGAAATCTAATATGTAGTTGTTAACACCACAGGTTAGTAGGATCAAAGATCTAATACCACTATAAAATACTCTTCTTATTCTTCCTAATTTTTTAGTTTAGACTATTTGACATTTTTTCAAACACTTGGCATGCAACTAAAGAGTTATAATGTTCTAAGTGTTCGCTTGAAATTTTGATGATATTTTTTATTGTTTTCAGTTTGGTTTTTGTAAAGCAATTGCATATAATGATAGCAAATAAACATAGATTGAAAAAAAATGGAAGAACACACACATCCACCTCTTGTTTCTCCAAATAAATGAGGATTTACAATAAGAATCAAAACTAATACAATTTTGATATGAAAATAAGAACAAATGTAACTTTGATCTAACTTATATCAAAACTGAAATTATAATGAAATGTATAAACTATTATCCTCATGCACAATACAATTATATTCATATCTAAAGATGATGTCACAACACCAAAATATGGAATATGGTACCATTTGAGAAATGATGAAGGTGATTTTCCAAAGGTGGAAGGTACAAATGCTCTCAAGAAGGTAAGATACGCAATGAAACTTTGAAAGAAGCTTCAATAACACACTAAAATTTGGGTATAGAATTTCTCTTTCAAACCCTAGGTGCAAAATGATGAAATCCTTCAAATTATGCAATATCCATGTCACCAAAAATCATATAAAATAATTTGGAGTTGATAAATATTTGAAACCACTTCCAAAAGCCTTCAAAAATAGCCAAACCTAGTCACCTCAATTTAGATTTTTTTTATAAAATGATTTGGCTACCAAAAATGCCAAAAACTCCAAAATAAGAGTTAAAACCCTAGCACCCAGCAATAGAAAATGATATCAGCAAATAACTTGGAAAAATTGGCAACAAAACTCTCCCAAGTTGTCACAAACCCTATCCACCCAAGAAGAATAAAGAAATATGCAATGAACAAACCCTTTCTTAGTTGATAACAACTCAGATCTATAAATATATGTCTTCAATCTATAAAGAAACTTCAAACCCTAGTTGGTTGAAGCTACAAAATGATATAAAACTTGTAAATGTGTTCAATGATGAACCCTGGGTGGATTCATTTCTTAAAGTAGAGTTGGGTTTTCATCCAGTCTACTAATTTTTGAAGGTTTTTTTCCTTAGAAATAGCTGAAACTATAATACACAAGATCTCCAAAATTCTCTAATATAAAATAGTAAAACCATGATGTTCAAATGACTTTCTCTCATCTCTCTTTAAAGGCTCAGATATGTCTTCTAGAAGAATCCAAAATAACCTCCTTAAATCTTCTAGAAGCATAGTTTATATAATAAAGTGACTTTATAATATTCAATAAAGTAACTTTATAATATTTAATAAAGTAACTTTATAATTTTTAATAAAGAAACTTTATAATTTTTAATAAAGCAACTTTACAATTTTTAATAAAGAAACTTTATCATTTTTAGCCGACAGGTTATATATATTGTGAATGCACTTTGAGGGAAAACCTATCTCATGCTTGAAATATATTTTAACTTGTCATGAAATAGATTCAACTTTTTGTTAAAAGTTTTCACAGCTTTTCCCACATTCATTGTCTCATGCATGAAAACCCATTAGAGCCATTTTAACCACCACCAATCCACTCAACACGGAGGCCAAGATATAAAGGCAAGTCATATATTTGAGACTTGTCTTGACCTTCGTAGCCCCAAAATTCGCTCACAAGGCCTATGTGGCCCAACTTCCCTGATGGAACCTTAATTCTTATGTCCCATCTTAAACCCTTGTTGTATTTAAAAGGGTTTTAGGATTTGTTTCCTTGGAATCAAATGAGTGTTCTATTTTGTTGTTGAATCCCTATTACTTGTTGCCAGTCGCTATTTTAAATATTTTCTCTTAGGCAGTTGGTTCCCTCATCATGAGTTTAGAAAGCTTTGTTATAAATATTTTGGGGTTGTTAATTTTTTTATCTATTGTATCATCCTAGGAGGTCCCCTCCATTAAAATAAATTATTGAGAACTTTCCTAAAAGTTTTCACTTAAGTTCAATTAGCCTTAAGTCTTTATCACTCATCGTTGATCACTTTTGAAATGTATGTTTTAAATTAGCAAAGAGTGATGAGGTAATATCTTTTAATATCACTCATTGCGAATTGATCCTTGAACATTTGATTGTAATTAGTGACGTACAAGGTTCTTAAGAGATCATGTATTGCTAATATTTTTTGAATTCTTAAAGCTGTAATAGTGATAAGCGATGACCTCTCACTTTATGATCATAGTTACATCACTCATTGCCAATATGTTGTGAAGAGATTGTTTGCAAGTAGTGATGAGCGAAGTGATGAGTTCCCAATTGTATCGCATCTCACGTATTTTTTTTAAGCACTAAGGTTATGATTAGCAATGAGCGATATGGTCCCTTATGAGGATTTTTCTCTCACTAACTTGCCTACATCCTATTTGTGATATCTTTTGTGTCATTGATTGTTATGTAGGTGTATGTGTCAAACTATGGTGCTTACATCTCTTGTCGCTAATGGAAGTCAAGATGAAAAGTTGAACTAGTGAGGAGTGATGGATATGGATGAGATTAAGAAACCAGCCTTAGATCTAAAGGGTTGAGATTTTGTCGCATGAGGCACTTGCATCGCTGATAAAAATGGACAAGAACAAAATGAATCAGGGATTGGCGACAACTACTACATGAATAGGAAATGTGGTGAAATCCTAAGGATTTTGTATAAAGCAAAAAGGAAGGTAGCGAGGTGGATTATTGACCATTGATACAATTCTAAAGTTGAAGGATCAATGATCAAGGTTTAAAATTGAACGACTAATTGTTAGTTCTCTCACACGAGATTACTATCAAATATTAATGGTGACATGTTCCCCTCTCGATCA